>PVKE010001670.1:0-82496 GCA_004027555.1 Craseonycteris thonglongyai | reverse complement strand
GAAAATAAGCTGGTTTTATCATCTTAATAATCTTCCTATAAGAGCTTAGACTTTAAAATACTGACAGGGTCACCCAGTATTAAAGCAATTATTCTACAATAACAATGGAAAGTTTGTGTCAATGCTAGTCACTTTAACCTGCATGACTACATGCTGGTCAGTTGTAAACATTCTCTAGGGAAAGTACAATCATGACCTACAAGTAGCAAAAGCACTCATGAGTATTCCGCTTCAACACAGATTTAACATAAAACCAAAGCCAAATGAAATATTACTAGATGGGAAGAGAAAAAAGGGAGAAATTATGTTGTCAGATTCTTATCTAATTTTTGTAGAGTCCCACGCTTCTGCCACCAAAATCTTCCTCCTCTTGCATCTCTTAAAATGGTCACTTAAAGTAACAACAGACATGCTGCACCCTTATTCATGGAAAGCAGGTAACAAAGAATGGACTAGTCAAATTCAGATAGGCACCTAAAGTCGATGCTGCTGAGTACTCTGTCCAGCCCAATTCTTGCACATGGTCACAGGTAGCACAGGGTCATAGATTCTGAGACAATTCTTGGGAGTTCAAAGTATAGCTATTTCCAGGGACCCCAAGTTTGATTAGACCTGATAACACAGACTTGAGTTGGTAAAGCGCAGAGTAAAGAGGGGAAGAGTCTGCTGTCACCGTCTTCCCCACACCTCACTCTGATAATCTCCCTGCCTTATAATCTGAAGTCCTAGAGTAGCTATGGCATCAGTTCAGGGTATCACAGGGGCCACTTGGTGGTCCTGGGAGACAAATATGGTACCAGCTTAGGGCAATCTATGAAGTCCCCGCCAATCTTTTTTTTTAGTCTTTCATTCAACAAATATTTGCTGAATGGCTTCCATGTGTCAGGCATTCCAGGCACAGGGCTTAGAGCGGGAAATGAAACAAAGTCCTTGCCTTCCTGGATTTACAATGCCAGAGGAGTCAAACAAGAGAAGAGCCACACAGCACAATGCTAGTTGGTGACAAATGCTTTGAAGCAGCATCAGGGATGTGGGCCTACTGCACTAGCCTGGTGGGGGAGGGCAGCTCTTGGAGGATGTGGCGCTGCATCGAGGTCTGAATGAAAGAAAGGACAAGGCATGCAAATATGAGCGCAGGGTTGTCCCAGACATAGGCGACAGCAAGAATAAAGGCGCTAAGGTAAAAATGAGAATACACTCCAAGTACGAAAATAAAACTCACGACATTAAGAAGAAACGTAAGCTAGTATAAATCAGTAGAAAATACCAATGAGAACAAGAAAAATACATTGACGGATAACGTTTCTTATTAAGGATTTAATTTGCATGCCCCTGCTAGAGCAATGAAAGCCATCTCTACTAACCAGGCACCTTCTAGGTGTGAGGCATCATGCCTCTACTTGTTGTCACACCCCTTTGCACTTGCATGTGAAGAAGAGATGACATCTTCATTTCTACTTGGCAGATGAGGAGATAGGCTCAAAGAGGCTATGAAAAATGGCTAAGGTCACGAAGCAAGTGGCTGAGACCCTACAGCCCAAAATCTTCCCACCGAGTCCACAATTCTAAAAGCAAAAGGAACTCCAACTTTCCCAGTCAGCTTTTCCGGTGTTCGCATGGTTACGGTACGTTTTTGCTCACATACAAACTGCAAAATTGATTTGCAAAGAGAAAAAAGGTTCAGGGTTGTTGGTGTGTCCTCATCTCTCTGTGGCTGGCCATCTTCCCAATTTCCTTTGCTCCTTGGCCTTTATGACGTCATAGGATCAAAAGAGGAGCCTTCTTGTACCCAGGCCTATTTTGTTCTGAAAACTTTTATTACAAATGCAAGGCATATGTCATCCCTATGTTTTTAAATTTAGAGACTGACTCCTTTAAAATTACACTGTGAATTCTTTTCATTCACATTCCACGATTTTATCATAACCTTTTTTGGCAAGCTTCGCAGTGAAGACTTGTTCCACACAATCATAACCCCGAGGGGAAAAATTAGGCTTGTTGATACAGTCCCAGAAATATTTCATATTTTAGCTCGTTCAGAAACACCAGCTGTACTTTCCCAGCACTTCCTTTTGCTCAGATTTTAGCAATGAACAGTGATGGATTCTACATAGAGCTTTTTCTTGGTGGTTTGTTCAAGATGCCATATTAAATTGTTTTCAATTACTTAATAAAGTTAGTTTGTATCACACTAGAATATAAATTAGGCAAAGAAAAAAGAAAAAAATTAAGTGATTTCTAAGACTGCAACATGTGATACTTTCGCGGTTCTCAACGCTGGCGGTGCGTTAGAATCATTTACAAGGCTTTTAAGAATGCCACTGTCTGGATCCCATCTTAAGTCAATTAAGTCAGAATTTCTGGGGGAGGTGCCTGGGAATCACTATCTGGCTCAGTCGCTCCCTGGGTGATTTTACCATGTGAGCAGGGCTCAGGATCGCTGGGGTACTCCCCCAAGCAAATGGGGAATCTGTGCAGTCACAGTAGCGCTTTGCAAGAGTACATGCAAACAGCCGCAGGCCAAACGCCAGCGCAGCGCTGAGCCTTCCAGCTTCCCACCGACCACCACCAGTGGTCCGCACTGTGTGCTGAGGCCCACCACACCACACGCAACCTCCCAGACCCCATGTCTTTTCGACACAGGATGTGACTGAATGGGGTTAAGCTCGATGCTTTAAAGAGCTTTGCTACCCAAGTGTGGCCGCTGGGTCAGCAGCATCAGCACCACCTGGGAGCTTGTTGCGGGCTTGGAGTCCTGAGCCAGACCCGCTGAATCAGACCCTGCGTGTCAATAAGACTCCCTGGGTGATTCAGCTGCATCATGATGTCTGAGACAACTGATGCAGAGCGGTGGTTCCCAAACAGTGGGCCACGACCAGCGCATGGGCACATCCTGGGCACTTGCTAGACAATGCAAATCCTAAGCCCCCACAGCAGACCTCTGCAGAAACTCTGGGTTGATGCCCCACTATCTCTGTATGAACAAGCACCCCCCCTAGGAGATTCCCATGCACACTATAGTTGGAGAATCACAGTGCTAATGATTCTCAAACCTGGCACACTTAGAATCCCCTGGGGAGCTTTAAACAGTGAGCAGCTCAGAGTTCACCCTAAACTAATTAAATCGGAATTACTGGAAGTGGGACCCCAGTATTTTTAAAAGTCCCTCATGTGATTCCAATGTGCAGTCAGGTTGATTCCGTGTTCTTGTCACCTGCCCAATACGCCCAGAGGATGGGAAGCTGCTTTAATTCTTGGGAAATCTGAATCAACGGTTCTTTCTTAGACAAGGTCAGATCTTCCTGGGAGGAGTGGAAAGTGCTGAGAGAGGCTTACAGGATCCACCTGTGGTGGTAGGTGGTGGGGGAGAGGGAGGAGGGAGGAGGAAGAGCAAAAGCCAGATTCCAAAGGGGTGTGTGTATGCATCCCACTGAATTTCAAGTCTCACTTTACAAAAATTTATTAGAATTGTGAGCCAGAGACATTTTATTTTATTATCTGTTAATTCACACCCAGAACACGTGTTCAATTTTCTCCCAGAGGGATTTGTCATTCAAATAATCACATTTATATATTCGTACACAGTAACAAATTTTCAAAATGGAACCATGTTTTAAAATCTGGCAATAAAATAAGGCCTAAGGATGGTTTAGATAAATGTACAAAGAACCAAAGATTGATTTCAAAACGATGACTTTTACCTAATAAACTACAGCCGTCTCTGAATAGCTGTCCCCCGCCTTTTCTTGCCATAAACACAAGCCCACAAAAAAGGAATGAAAATTATTAGAGAATGGGACAAATGACTAATGAGGAAAACTTGAAAGAAATTTGTATAATCAGTTCAACCACATCTTAAGAAAAATCTTGAAAATGTCACAAAGGCATAAACACTAGAAATGAGGAACTCCCCAGGGTGGTGTTGAAACGGAAGGCAACATCCATTACAGAACACAAACAAAGCCTCTGTTTTGCTGAGTGATTTTATTACTTTGGGTGGGTCGCTTTCCATACTGAAAGTTTTCCTCCACTGAGAAAGGCGTGCTGCAACACTCCGTCCTTCCTTTGTGTCATGATGACAGTGATTTGCAAAAATATAAAATGTCAGATTTTTAACGAGGTGGGAATGAAAGGTCTGGCATTCCTCATCTGCAAAAAACGAGGGGCTGGCACTTGTGGGCATCTTCCTGTGAATATCCTCCAGCCAGAAGTTCAAGCCCTGCCTATGCTCTCAGGCTCCAGGGACTCCTGCAATCTTGAGGAGAACCAACCAATGATTTCTTATTAAAGGAGAAGCCAGTCCTGTCCTCTTAAAACTCCACTATTTGTTCATGCTATAGAATTTTGGCAGAATAGTAGAAAATGTGATCTTACATGAGTTTAAAAAACAAGGAACAGTAAACAAAAGGTACTGTCAGTAATATCGTCAATAGAATCCTGAGTCCCAGAGGTGGTCTAGGGATTTCAAGTCCCGAGAACAACTCCAAAGACTATTGTGGGCTGATCTGAGGTCTTCCAAGGTTCCTGAAAGTGACTGAACTTAAGCGATTAAAATGATACATCGAGAATAAAGAAAGGCTGCTGAACAGCTTGAAGGAAGGACAGGTAGCGAGCACCGTAGTGCAGAACATTACTGCTGATGTCTCTCTGCTGATGACAGCAGTCACAGAAAAAGGACAGTAGCTCCTTAACTGTTCAAGTGCTAGTTCTCATGAGGGGCTGCACGTTCTGCAAAAAGTCCATGTGGATAAAAATATAGGAGTAGACTTTTGAAAAAATATTTTGGCCACTTTGTTTTTCTTTCTCTTCCTTCTTTTTTTATTTGTTTTACTGAAGGTAAACTACTTGTTTGTACCACTTGCTAGTCATTTGATAGAGGTTACTTATCAGCTACTTTTTAATCTTTTTTTTTAAAAATATGGGAGTCAGTATAGCTACTGGTTTACTACAAAAGGTTGAGAGCCAGAAAGAACTATGTTCAAATCTTGGCTCTTTTACAACTAGCTGTGTGACTTTTAGCAAGTTTCTTGACCTCTCTGTGTCAGTTTTCTCAGGCTCAGGCTTGTCATAAGAGTTAAGTGAAGTATATATCACTGGTAGTCCCATGCCTGGCATATCTAAGTGCCCAGTTTTGTCAGCAGCAGCATCATCAGTTATTAGAAATCTAGCTTCGAGTCAGACAAACCTCAGAATACTTATATACTTGTATTAAACAGGGCACAAAAATACTTATTCTACAAGATTGTTTTGGAGGTTAAAAGAATATATAAATTCTTTAACATTATATAGATGTGATATTTATGTCATATATAAAATATTACATAAATGTTAAATATACAAATTATATTATACAAAAATAAAATATTTCACACATTTTATATGCAAATATATATGTAATATATGTGCATATATATAAATACACACATATATACATACATACACAGCACTCTTAGATTCATGTTAGCTCTCTTCTTCCTCCCATTTTGTTTTAAAGCTATTGCCCAATCTAATGCCTAGAACACAGACATGCTCATTAAATATTTGCTAGTGTTGACAAAAGTGAAGTTGATTATGAAACACACACAGATATGACATATAGTCCCACACTAATAGTCATTTTAGCAGGCAGAAGTTTTCAAGAGCTGTTTATCTGTCAACTCCCATTACTCTCTTAATTCCCTTTTTAAAAAAGAAAATGCTACTTTTTGAGAGAAAAGCCTCTGCTCTTTCCAGAGAGGACAGGAAGCTTCTGCCTTACACAGGTATTATTATAGTTTTCCCTGGAGACTCGGCCACAGCTATTTCTGCATTTAGGGTGTGCTGATGGGCCTGGCTTATAAAGTTACCAAACTGACAAGATGGCAGATAATGGTAATGAGTGCCTCCGCTTACACACAAAGGCTCCTGACATCCATGCTTATCCACTGAAGTCCCCCCCAGGTGAGAAAGTGCTTCTTCATTGCCAACCACCTCTGGTGGTCAGTCCCTCTCAGAACAAACAGCCTCATTGCCTTCTGAGGATTCTTTTTCTGAGGCCTCTCCACCCTTCTGACCATTCCTGCAGCTCCAGCACCAACATCCTAATCAGCCTACCCTGGGCCAAACCCCTGAAAGGGCTCCGGGTTTCTATGCCTTCTTTGTATTCTTTGTGTACCCACGGCGTAAACCCTCGTCAACCGCCACCGCCAAGAGGGCACCCGGAGACTACAAATATGTGAGCTGCAGCTGAGCAAAGGGATGTGTTTACTTTCCATCCTGAACTACAACTTGACCTGCAGCAAAAACAAAAATACTGCAATGTGTATTTTTTTCCCAGAAATGATAATTATAGTACTCCAAACATTTTTCAAACTTCAACTACCAAAATGGAAAAGGCATTTCAAAAAAATAATTTGTTAAATAGGCACTTACATTCTTGGTAGCCCTTACATGGAAATTCTTTTTGTTTTTTTCCTCCTAGCCATGAAAGGGCTGGGCTCCTGGCTCAAGACCCTTTTCCAAGGCAAGGTGGGGTTCAGCCTGTGAGCTGAGGAGTAGATGAGAGGGTTAAAGAACCCTCCCTATTCCTCACAGCCAGGATGGGTTTTAGCTCCGTTTCCCACTTTAAAAAATACCAGTGATTTAAGAATCACACTTTGTACGTGGGGTGATCGAAAGGCACTTGTGCATGGCGGGCTGATGATGTGCTGGAACTAGCAGCAGGAGGCCAGCTCGGCTCCTGGGATCCAATACAGGACATACAGTGTTTAGACTCCTCTCAGGACATCATGTAAATCCCAGCTCATTTGCATTCCTCTCCCTGAACAAAGTGCTTCCTCGCCTCCTTCTCCACCTGGTCCTTTTCTTCTAGCCAAAGCTTTAGGAGACCAGTATTCCCAACAGGGTACGGCCATTGTAGCTCCGGTCCAATACTCTTTAGAACACTGGTTCTCACCTGAGTGCACTAGAGGACTTCGTAAGACTGCTGCACCTCACTTCCAGGGTTGCTGATTTAGCTGGTCTGGGCTGGGGCCTACAAATGTGCATTTCTAACAACTTCATAGGTGCCCATGCTTTGAGAACCGCTGCTTTAGACCACAGCTAGCTATCTGAATGTTTTAGTCTCTCCTAAGCTCCACCACCATCTCTCCTCCCCCTAGGCAAAGTGGCTTCTCTGTCTGTCTCTCGAGATATGTGCTGGAGCTGACTCTAG
The DNA here is from genome assembly GCA_004027555.1 of Craseonycteris thonglongyai. Taxonomy (NCBI): domain Eukaryota; kingdom Metazoa; phylum Chordata; class Mammalia; order Chiroptera; family Craseonycteridae; genus Craseonycteris; species Craseonycteris thonglongyai. The sequence continues at coordinate 75,304 of PVKE010001670.1, read as the reverse complement.
GTATAAAAGGACAGTGACATCCTTGATGACCCTGATGGCCCTGAACAACAGAGGTCTCAGCCAATCTCATCTTCTACTCTATCAAATAGCAACCCTTGCAGAGCCACCATTTAAGGCAGGGCTGGGCAAGAGGCCGACCGCTATCCATAGGTGGACCATCATGCAGTTTTGGAGTGACTGCCTGAATAATAAATAGCTAGTGGACTGTGACACTTGGAGAAGTAGCCTTTGTCCTGGAACAGTCTGCACCCAGGCCTGATGTAATGCATGGAATAAAATGGAGAAGGTAGCTCATGAAGAGAGTAGGCTAACAGTTCAGACCTACATGCTGGGCAGCAAGGGAAGGTTCGGGCTGTGAACACTGCGTTTAGTGTTAGGGCTCCCGTATTTCAGGGATACAGCTTATTTCCAAATAGTCTCAAATACAACAGAGGACATAATGATTCTATACATAAGTCTAACCAGGACAAATTAAAGGGGACAAAGTAGTTTTTGATGAGTTAATTATCAAAAATTTATAATCCAATAACTGGACATTTGTGGTAATTCAAAATAAGAGTCTCATGAAATTGAACTTTTTATGTATTATGGGGACCAGGCTCTACAAAGTCGCTAGACATAAGTCCCTTTAATTTTATTTTGCTCCTCAATACCCACCATGTAGCCCTTGTCCACATAGTACACCAACCAGTGGGAAGGGAGAAAAGTGGAAGGGAAGGGTACAAATCTAGATGACATAATCTGGACAGTTACAGTACTGCTTCTGCTTCCTTCATATGGCTAGGATGAGGCACATGGCCACATGTACCTGCAAAGGAGTCTGGGAAATTTGTTTTTATTCTGGGTGACTATATCTCCAATTAAAAATTTATATACATGAGAGAAAAAGGGAATGAACACATAGACACAGGGACAACAAGGAACCTTTAAATAAGCTTCCTAAGAAAACAAACTATATTATTGATAAAGGAAGTATACTGCCCTCTGAAAAATGAAAATTAAAAAAGTATTCTGAAGAATCATTTGAGAAACACTCAGAAAGTCAATATATGTGCTTCTTGTGAAACGTCTTCACTGATATGTTAAAACTACTGGGAAAATTCTTATTTGTTTAGCAACTTCACAAATATTTAATAATCAATGACCATGTATGAGACATTATAATAGTTGTATATTTTTATTATATATTAATAATCTAATCTTTCAGTGAGCCTTGATTTTCCATACTTACCAAACTTTAAGGAGAAAGCTTGGGAGTCCTTTGAAATGCTCTATAACTCAAAATTTTCAACAAATCAGTCTAATCCTTCCTACAATTAAGGTATGAAAAAGTGAATAGAAGATTTGAAGGTTTAATTACAAGAGAGTAGAGGAATTGATATTCTTGGTTTTGCCTAAGAATGTGGGAATGGGTTTATCTATAGGATTTGTCAAAGGAAAACGGCGTTCCTTCGTCTGAAATACTGAGATATAAGTGAAGAAAACAGTGGCCTAGAAATGCCAAATGTCTTGCCCAAGGGCCCCTCACCTAATGAAGGCTGAGGCAGGACCAGAAGCCAGGTCCCCGGAGAATCCTATATCCCAGTTCCATAAGACACAGTCATCATCCTAACCTTCCCATCATTTGGTCTGCAGTTTGCACCTTCTTCTGATATTCATCTCTTTCATAATACTTAAAATTGCTTAGATTTTAGCTTAAACATCTGATCACAAAGCCCCTTTATCATGAAATCAGCTGAATATATAAACCAAACCAAAAGTAGCCCATGGCACGTGGAGTGACTAAGAAAGGTCAGAGGGCGACTGGGGTGCTGTCCACCACCAAGGTGCTGATAGGCTACGCACTCACACGGGCACAGCCTCATCCACTGAGACTCAGCAAACAAATATGCTGGAAATGGGCAGGATGGCACGTCTGCCAAGATGGATTACAAGGGCAAGCTGTATGCGCACGAGAGCCCTGGGACTGGGGACCCAGAAGGAGACAGCCCCAACACGGATACCCTCGGGCCTCATACCGTAGGCTTTCTTGGTACCAACCTAATCCCCAGGAATTAGAGCTGTGGCAATTTCTCTTAGTCCATTCAGAAGCTGAAACCCAGCCGGAGAGAGGGAATGGGAAAGTCTAAGACCAGAGGAGCTGGGAATACCAGACAGGGCCTCTCAGCATTGAAGATGGGAGAAAGCCTCCCGTGGAAGCCCAATATCTGTTTCCAGGGCCTTGGCTTGGTGTCGCCTGTACCTCTGAAAAACCCCTTCATACTGCCATGGCTTTCTCACATTTGACACTTCTTTGCTCTTTTCCTTCATTTTATGGTGGATTTAACTTACCTGGGCATCTGCACCTGGTGGTAGCTGAAATCCTACTGATATGCATAACCTCCAAGATTCAACGGAGAGTCCACTCATATTTATCCGGCATCCACCAATCCCCATGGGTGCCGGTTAACTGAGAGTCTACTGTGCTATCCTTTGTCCATACTATTAATGAGAGTATAAAAACTTGCCTTGTAGGGGAAAGGAAGCTTCATAGGGGGTAGGATATGAGCAAGGGGGGAGGTAATCCCACAGTTGTTCTTTAGCAATACTGGGAGCTTACTAAACTGGCTGTGTGTGAATTCTATTCTAAGTACTTTTTTACAACAGAATAAGAAGCCATCCCTTCTCCCTTACTTACTGTGCTATCTCAAAACTTCAGAAACTAGGGTGACTGTTGTCCCAATTTCTTGTGCTACTTGGAGATACCACTATTTCATTGTCCTCCGTATTCAAGATGATTTCTTCCCAGGAAGCTAACAGAATTTGATCAGCCAGAAATTCTCTTAAAAAGCATAGACAGTGCTTGACATAAGTGGCTACTGAAATATGCTAGGAATTTTACCTGATCCTAAAGCTTTAAGCAAGAGATTTGAGACCTACAAGATTAATGATGTAATTTAAAAGGTTATTCAGTCACCATATCATTATTGGGCCTTACATATTAAAAAAACAAAAAAATAGAGGAAGCCGGGAATGGCTCAGTGGGTTAAGCACTCACTTTGCAGCCCTGGGGACCGAGGATCGAATCCTGGCCCCGGCCTGTGTGGGCTCCTGCCTGTGCAGCTGCGTGCCCACCTGTGGAATGAAACTATGTGAAAAACCCAATGATGTGCAACTATGGAGACTGCTCTGGGCCCTCCCCCTTCTCTCTGTCTCTGTATCTCCCTCTCTATCTCTTTCTGTAAAAAACAATAAAAATAAGTCTTTAAACAAAATAAAAAATAAGAGAGATGGAAATACAGTAGACTAAGGATTTGCACAGGAGAAGTCCCCAAGTCTTTGCAAATATTCTAATTGGTGCATCATGCCATATATATTACAGTTGTGCAGAAAGTGCAATTTTACATGTTGGCTGGTACACTCACAAAAGGTATTTCTAGGAATCACTCTTACTCATTTTTGTGAAATGTATTTCAGAGATTCAATCTACTGCCAAATACAGCATAGCAGCTTTTTAATTTGTCCCAGATTTGTTTTTTGTTTTTTTTTATTGTTAAAGAACAATTACTCCTCTTCCCTCTAATTGGCAGCCTTAGCAACTGGATTTCTTTTATCAACATCAACAACAACAACAACAACAACAAAAAAAAAAGCATGACCAGTTCATGCTTTCCTACATATGTGATAATGAGCTAAAAAGAACTGGGCAGTTGGCTTGTCACCAGCTAAGTGATTTGCTCCTGCATAGGTACTTCATAGCACACCTGATTCAAATTACAAATTACTACAAGTCACAGATCTTCTGGGTCACTGTTTCATGAATAATTGAATTCCCGCGAATGTTAAATCAATGAATCACAAGGATCTACTGTGTGGATTTCCGTGAAATGAATTCTGCATAAGCCATGGTTGATTGTATTTAGCAATAAGCTCAGACCTAACTCTTTCACCCACTGCCCACTTAACAATGACTTCAGAAGGCTCCACCTCCTCAATGTTGGGAAATAAGAGTTTGTTACCAGGAAGCCTTCTTTTGAGTCAGAGAAGGATTTCTCACATAACGATTCCAAGGGCATTGTGGGAATCTAATTTCCACCTTTCATTATGTCACTGTGAAGTCAAAATTATTAAATTAAGAAAATAATTTTTGTTACACTGGAAAATAACTTAGATTAACTTCTAATCACAACTTAAATAGAAGCAACCTAAGCTTAAGCTGCCAGAAATACATAAAGCTGATTAAATTGTTCAGGTGAGATTTAAGTAAAGTGATGAATCAAACAGCCACCTTTAACAGTATTTCTGGTGAAGCAGTTTTGAACAGGAAAACCGTCTAGCAGTTGGTCTTCTGACACTACTTCTGAACAATCTTCTCTGATGGCTGAGGTCTTACTCTCTATACGTATAATCCCTTCAATGCCATACTGTTAAATTGGGAACGATGTCATCTCTACATTAGTCAGAGAGCCAAGTGGTATTCATTCTTTCACTTGCAAGTGTTTCTGGGCAACTTTGTGGCCCACAATAAGTGTGACACATGGTTTCCTACCTCTATAAACTCACTACTGAATTTGGGAGAAAAAGCAGAGCACCAACCAGCATGATCAGGCTCTGCTGGAGTCGGTCCTGGGCCGGTCATTAATTTCTATATGATCTTGTACAATTCTTTTCATCTCTTTGGGATTTCATTTCCTCCTCTGTCAATGGGAAGGTTAATGGGTTTTTCTCCTCCAAGAAGCAGAGAACAATACAGGAAAAGTTACTCAGCAACCCAAAACAGTAATTAAAGAGGTGACCCAAGGCAGTACGCTAAGTGGCAAGTGAGTGGCAGAGACAAAAAGGGCGGTGACTCTACAGAATGGAGAGTCCTGTGCACGGCAGTCAGTTGAGGGGGCTTCACAGAGAAGTGTCCTTTTTATGAAGGTCTTAATAGGGATAGGATAGAGCGGGTGTCGTGAGGAAGTCTGGAGTAGAAGATGCTAGCAGAGGATGTGGTCCAAGTAAAAGGAGAGTGAGATGCGATATAGCACCCCAGTCACATGCCCACACACCCACGTCCCCACGACACACGCACAGTCCTCCTGCTGAAGAGTGCCCTTCGCTGCCTCTGTGCTTGCAGGCAGGGGTGTTCTTTCCCCACACTCACCCGCCAGACGAACTGCCACCAGCCACCCCTCTGTGTTGAGCACTGATCACATCCGGGGCGCTTTGCCAGGGATTGGGAGACACAAAGTTGACAATACATAGTCCTTGATCTCAAAGAGCACGCTGGTTATTTACAATTAAAAGTCATCTCCTCTGTGACATATGACTTTGTCTCTGTCTCCTCTCAACAAGTCCGATTCCTTCCTCTAGTCTATTTTTACAGACTTTGTACATATATCAATTTTATTAAATGGTCACAGAACATCATTAATGATTTATATTTACATCTTGGTATTCCATGACCAAATGTCATTTGCATGAGGACTGCATTTGAGTCTTGTACTTCTGTTTCCCTTCTGCCCAACATAATGCCTAGACCATAGCAGGTAGCCAACTATTACATCTTTCACTAATATTCCTTGCTACTCTGTCTCTACTTCTTGCTGTCTATTCGCCTGACTCAATCTACTTACCACATACCAATCTAGTTTTAATACTTACTAGTAGTGTATGATCCCATATAACTTCTCCTGGCCCTAGTTACCTCATACGTAAAATTAGGGTAATAAAAACTTCTACCTCACTTGGCTTGTGAGGAGGTTTTAAGAACACATATTAAGAGCTTACACTAATACCTGGCACATAAGTAAGCAGCTCTTGTTAGCTTTGATTATCATTAGTTGCTGACCTTAAAATACTTACAAAAGGTTCCAGGATCTTTTTATAAGTCATGGAACCAAATCAACAATGGAAAGTCAAAGACTCAGATGACACAAGAGCAAAGGACTCAGGAAAAACAAAAAACAAAAAACAAAGAAAAACAACTTAAGAGTCATGTAGCACCAACACATTGTAAGCAAAAATGTATCAAGTTTACAAAACCTCCCTTGCTTAGCTGTGTAACAACAGCAAAAGGCTTGGCCTCTCTAATAAGGGTGTTGTTATTATCTTACTTTAGAAATGTCCGTGCACAATGAGCTGAACATTACTAATGCTGTACTTCGATCACATTGATGCTGTTAACAAGGGGACCCTGTAAAACTGATATAGTGCTAACGCGGCTGAGTAGAGGGTGTGTCTCCAGGTGTAATTCACTTTATGGACTTTTCAAAGGTCTCCAGATCCTGCATGGTAATTATTTCAGAGTTAAAAACATGCTCTATCAAAAGCCTTAAGTGGACATGTGATTCGGAGAGCCCTGGCCGACTCTGGCTTAGGGCCCCCAGTTTGATACCAATTATCTTAAAAAGTACAATAAAATTCTCAAAATCAGTTCTGAAAACAAACCACCTAACTTTATTTGTAATTTTTAAAGGTCCATAGTGCACTGAAATGAATTCTAAATTACTCTCATTTATGCAACTAAGAGATCCCACCGTCAAAACTGCAGAATACTGTAGCATGGAAGTAATTCCTTTCTGACTAAATATTGTTTCCATTACATACGAGGGCTGTCCGGAAAAGATCCAGCCATAAACGCCTCTATTTCTCATATTACATGGCTGGAAACTCTCTGGACAGCCCTTGCACTTTAGCAAATACAGAACTCCCCACCCAAAGTGCTCACCTATTTTATTAATCAAATGTGACTCTATATGCCTTTTGGCTATTTCCCAAAATAAAATCCAACTTCAAAATGAAAGTTTACCATTATGAAAGGCATTCAAAAGAAATTGCTATAAACACTCTACTAAAAATAAAAAAAGGAGGGAGGGAGAGAAGGAGGCAGGAAGGGAGGGAGAGAATGAAAAACATTCATCCTTCATACACGGACAGCCTCATTAGGACAAGCACATGGGCTTCCGTGGTCCTGAGCATAAAAAGAGACCATCTTCTAGGTTTTAATATTTGTTTGAAATTTGGTTTAAATGGTCCCGACCTAAGAATACCAATGTGAGGTATACCATACTACATTTTATTCTACTTTTTTTTTGGCCAGTTGGTAATTCCCTTTCCCAGAGTAAGCAGGACAATATATTTGCAATCTGATCGAAATGTTAGTACTGTCTGATTATTTTTCCGACTGAAAGTGGGAAAGAATGGGTTTAAAATAAAAATAGTAACTGGGTCCATCTCTAGTCATCTTAAGACCAGAAAAATGACTAATAAAATTGTTTCTGGAAAATAAAAACTTGGTCAAGAAAGGTGTTTTGCTTTACCAAGGTTAATTTTAAACAGTAATTAACACAAGTAAATAAACATTTTAAACAGCATTAATCACAGCTCTTCAACAAGGCCCCAAATGCTTCTTCACAGCATCCTTTAAACGTACAATTTCTCAAAAGGAAAAAAGCAAATTTAATTAAGAAAAACAAACCACAATTGCATAAAAGCCATACACGGACGTTTACACAAAAATTTCTTTGGAAAATATGCCTGTACCAATCTTACTTGTTAAGAAGATAAGCCCTGAAATTATATTTCTGTTTAAACTTCTGGATTTAGTTTAACAGTGGTTGCATAGGACCTAGGATCAAAACCTTGTACGACAACCCAAATTTTTACAAGGCCACGGCAATGAAATTCCCTCTAAGCAGATCACGCAGCTCTCAACTACTGCTGCTCAACACCACGGAGCTGCCAGGAACTTCAGTGGCTTCCAGGGAATGAGGTGACACTGGCAGGGCTGGAGGGATTCAAGAAGGGCAATGGTACGGCCGCCGCAGCCTCCTAAAGACTGAAGACTACAGTGCAAATGTGAACCACGGCACTTGAAGTCCTTGGTACATGGGCTCCACCAGGCCCATGCGACATTGTCACCACCTGCCTCCTTTTCGCCACCATCACAGGGTCTGTGCATGCTCCAGGCACAACGGGAGTCACCCCTTTCTCATTGGCTCCATGATCTCTCACATCTCATGTCTTTACGCCTTCTCTTCCTTCCTAGCTGGCAAACCTTTAATTGTCCCCCAAACCTCAGCTCCGCCAAGGAGACAATTTCCCTGAGTTTCAAAGAGTCATCTGGCATGCACAGGTATAATGCACACGCCTTTCAAATGACACGTAGGAGCCCGACTGCAAGAGAAAAGGGTCCTTGCCACAGTTCTCGTGTCTATGTGTCTGGCATGGTACCATCACGTCACTGGTCATCATTTCATTTTGATGGAGTGAATAGCTGAGACAATAAAGAACTAGAACTGATTAAGAATCCAGAATCCAGAATGTGACCACGTGGGATTCCATCTTGGCTCCAATTCTACCTGGCTGTGTGACCTTGGACAAGTACTTCACCCTTTTAATTTACTTCATGGGGTTCTGGTGATTATTAAATCAAGTCATCCATATAAAGGATTTGATGACACCTGCCTGGTACATGGTAGGCACACTAGACATGTTAGTCATTATTACAGGATAGACCTATTCTCAGAAATAAGAGACTTGTTTTTAAGCAAATAAATCAAACTAATACAGTTGGTTGGTGGGCAAGAAAACATTTTAACCATGGAAGAACTGAGAGATAAGATATGGACAAGGAAAAGAGGGCAGAAAGTTGGAAAGAGAATAAATATGTTAGTTAGGAACTCAAACGAACACAAAGACAGGAAACAATAAGATCAAGAGGAAATAAAAGTCAGAAATAAGTGAATATTTAAAATAAGCAAAAACCGCATGGGATTTTAAAGTTGCAGAGTCAGTGGAACAAAGAAATCAATCACCTCATTGGGCTTTAATGCTATCAATTTGGTATAGATTAAAACTATGCATGAGCTGCCATCATTTCTTAATGTCACCGTGGAATATGATCCCGGTATACGACGACATCCCCTGTAGTGCAGATGTGCTGCACAGAGCACCCATGTCAGACAATTTCCAAATGTCTATCTTGGATTTATTTATGCATGCATTTCTCATCTTTAAGTTATAACTGGCTCCAGAAAAAATAAAATGAAACTTCATGCTCACATTCTAACATACACTTCAGGAATGAGAAAAGTAGTACTCTAGCTCCCTGGTATGAGACCTCTTCCTTAAAATCAGTGCATTCAGTTTCCCCCACACAGTAACTACGGTACGTGTACCAAGAACCTGGCACATTACAAAGAATATGGAATGTGAATGGCCTGGGTGCAGCCTCAACAAGTTGCTAATATCAAAACTATCTATTCTGGGATGCCAGTGCCTCTATTTCAAGTGGCACTAAAATGTACTCTTAATAATGCAAATAGAAGACTATAAATATTAATATAAGAATTTCAAGAAGCTGCAGATTTTACTAAACCGTATGCTCATCCTGACAACAATCTCAACTTTTTCCAGAGGCACTAGGTGTAAATCAAAAGGACAAAGCTATTAATGGAACTGACTAAGTATAGGCACATTTTAATGTTGGAGAGAGACACTAAGTTCTCTCTCAACAAAATCACCATGTTTTGCTACTAGTAAAAAGCCATATGTATGATCAGAACTTTAGTTTTAAACTTCAGGATACCCTCCTCTTGGACATGAATTTTATAAATCACAGTTTCTTTACTGAATCATTAGAAATCTTCTTTCAATACAGAGGGTGACAAAAAATATATGTACACATTTTAAGAAAGGAAAAAACTCTTTTAACATTGTAATACTCAATATATACCAATAACAAAAGATGATTACAAGTCACATTTGACTTCTGCAATTATGAGAGGTGCTCAAAGTGGTTACCATCAGTACGTATGTAATACACAGATATCTCTTAAAAGGTGTGTACATTTTGGCACTGCCGGTATGTTAGTGTTCAACTATCAACATCCTCTTCTCTTTATCACAGGGATGGGATCAGGATAAATCAGGTTAGTAACTACAGGAGAGAAGAAGGTAGGTGGAGAAAGAGGAGACCGAAAGAACAGAGCCTGGCTTTGAATCCCACTTTAAAGAGTGGTCACACAGTGGCCTCTGACACAAGTCCAGGATCACTATGGGGTTTTAACAGATAAGGCAAGGCAGCCTTCAAGAGGTTCAACGACTTGCCCAGGGTCACAAGTCCATCCATGGAGAGCTCAAGATATAGCAGAACAAGAGCCAACATGAAACGTCTAGAAATTAGATCTTTTTTTAAAAAATATATTTTTATTTATTTATTTTTATTTTTGACAAGAGAGAGAGATAGATATAGAGACAGAGAGAGAAATGAACTGGGCGAGATCCCAGTTTAGCATATGGTTCCGTATGGGCCGGGGCCAGGATTCGATCCCCAGTCCCCCGCGCTGCATAGTGAGCGCTTAACCCACTGAGCCATCCCGGCTTCCCCAAGAAATTAGATCTTAAAGGAGAGTATGTTGTGCCGTCTGGGGTCCTGTACTCCTTGGGCCTTGAATTTCTCTCTCTCCGCTGGCTCTTTCCCTTGTGTGGATAAACACGCTCACGTTTCTAAAACAGAGACAGTAAAGAACACTCTTCTTTGAGATCTTACATTACCCTCAAGGCTACCGTGCCTATTTCCTCCTGCTCCTTCTGCCACCACCTTTTAGAAAGTGGACTTAGTCAAGCCAGGATGGCTCAGTGTGTTAAGCGCTCACTTTGCAGCGCTGGGACCGAGGATGGAGTCCCGGCCCCGGTCCGTGCGGAACCATATGCTGAACTGGGAGCTCCCCCAGTTCAGTTCTGTCTCTGTATCTCTCTCTCTCTCCCTCTCTGTCAAAAATTAATAAAATAAATAAACTTAAAAAAAAAAAATAGAAAGTGGACTCAGGACCTGTCCCGCCCCGCCCCGCCCCCGGAGCTGCAACCCCCTGCAGCCAGTGGGTGCCTCAGCCTGCCAAGGCAGCCTCCGTTGGGAGGGCCTCTGCTGCTTCTCCATCTACTCATTTCCTGACCATCCTTCAAGGTTCAAATAAAATGCCACCTTCTCTGAAGGAAATTTAGCCTGCATGCCCAGCCAGAATGTCACCTAGTTCTCACCACTCTTATAAGACAGTCTTGTCCCTCTAAAGTAGTAAACTACATATGTCATCATACTTTCTATCCTCCTGAATTGTGCTCATGCCTATCTCCCCAAGAAAACTGGAGGCATCTTGAGCGAGAACTGTATCTCGTTTACTGTTGTGCATGTTAATGTTTACTGCACTGAAATCTTCTTTGGTACGAGTCTGTCTCAGCTTTATTCTGGATCTTCATATTACTGTTCTGAAGATATCATGGATACAATGCAGACAGTTCTTTACGTTTGAAGACCCTATAAGGACCCCAAACTCCAAACACTCACATAGTAATAGGTCACTGAAATAAAATACATGGAGTCCAGAATGAGAAAACAAGAAACATAAATTAAATATATGATCCGCTAGAACAGTATTTCATTATTTCAGGCTACCAGTGCTGCCAGAAACGGCATTAGCTTTGTGAAAACTGGTACACACTGCAGGCTGGTAAAAAATTGGGGTGTGTTAACATTGCTGGAAATAGGTCAACATAACAAGATTATTTCAGTATGAAGGGGCAAAATGCCATGGTAGAGGGAGATAGAAAATGAACACATTAAAAGAGGAAGGGCGGAAGAAAGGATAAGGAAAGAGAGAAACCGGGTGAAGAAAAGGATGTCAGGAAAAGATACAGAGCAAATGAATCACTGCAGACATAAAAGCTAAGTGGTCTGAAGAGAAGTCAAGAGCAAAAGAATGAAGGAAGAAGACAATCTACATAGAGGAAAAAGACATACTTCTGAGGGGTCAGTGTCCAATGTGAGTGAAGGGCTTCTTTCTGGCTAGAGGGTGGTATGTGTGTCTTTGCTGCCTGTTGGAAATGTTTAAACTGATTTGGATGCTCTGACCACCTCCTCACTCCCCGTCCACCACGTCCGACATGCTGAGGACAGAACCAGGAACACAGCCCTGGCAATGGCTTTAGCTGTGCAGCTGGTCACGCTCTGCAGCCAGGAGAGACTGGGCTCAGGAAAGAGGCTTTTCAACTACAAAACAGATTCCCCCATTAATCAGGAAGGGCCATGGGAGAAAGAAACTACGCCAGTCAGCTACTGGTCTGGATATTGCTAATAATTTCTCTCTGGTTTTGGGAGGATCTATGCCAGGGTTGCTTCCAAGTGCATACAACAAGTATGATGTTGCCTTTGTATTTGAAACCCTGGCAGCAATAATACCAAAAAGAAATGAGACCAGGGCCAAAAGGGTAAGCTGAAATGAAATTAGGCATAAGTAAAATCAAATGACAAGTCAAAAAATGCTAAACCTATGACATCTATTCCTTTCAGAAGACTACAGAGTACTGTAGTTTAGAGTTAGTGTCTTGTTATCCATCAGCTGGAAATCTCCAATGATTACATACTTCACTCCTGATTAGGCCAATGATAATTAATATTCATGATCATGACCCTGAAGTATTTCCAAATTCTGGATGTGTTTTATACTTAAGGATACTTTCTAACAACCAATCTGTTTGCATTATCACTTTATTAAGTGTTTGAAATCAAGGAAACATGGCATTCTACCTTAATGCTTATATATACAAGCCTATGTTAGATCCTGTAATGACTACAAGTCCAATTTTTTTAGTATGTCATGAGTTATCTCTTGTAATTAAATTCTAATCCATCATTTTTTCAATCATCAGACATTTATTCATTACCCTCTTGGTGCCAAGTATCTATCTGCCTTAGGGAACACAGGCAGGCACACAGGAGAGTAAAATATGGAATAAGTTCACAGCCACAGAAAGTATAACAAGGTCCTACCACGTTCAAGCACAGGGCCTCAGTTGGGAGTGAATTAAACAGTAATGGACGCTGGGTTCTTCTGGGTTCCAGTGTGAAAATAATCTTGCCTGGAACAGTGAATGCATGTTGTCAAAACTTACACAAGGAACCTGTGACCAATTTTAAAAGGAGGCTAAGGAAATTGGGGTAGGGTGTTAGCTGATATGACTGGGGAAGAAACAGAAGCATGTGCTGAGGTCAGAGGTTAGACAGCAGAAGACCAAGTTGAGGACCAGCACCCAGGAGCCACCATGCTGGAAGCTCTGGAATTTTTCTCATGCCTTGCAGACGAGGAAACGTTATAATGACTTAATTTTGAAATATCATCACTATATGAAGCACTCAAAATAACCTCCTCCTTGGTACACTTTGATGCATTTCAAAGGGTAATTCTGGTTCTGTCCAGTGTTTGCCCAGTCTCCCCCTGTCTCAGAAAATGGCACCAACTGCTGAAGCAAGAAGCCACACACACACGCGCGCGCGCGCATACATATGTATATATATATATATATATACATACATATGTGTATGTACATGTGTAGGTATCTAACTTTATACAAAATTGGTACATGTGTAGGTATCCAATTTTATACAAAATTGATATTCATGTGGGATTCCGTTTGTTTTGCTTTTTGGTCCTAGGCTCCCTGTGGAACAACAAGCCATTCAATTAGGCCCTGCCACCGAGCACAGAGCAGAAACATTGCTTTTGGCCTCACCACTGTCTTTTCCCGCTTATGTGAAAACCTGTGTTGACTGTACTGTGAAAAAAATTATAAGAAAAAACAAAGTCCTACTCTTGTAACTGTGCCAAAAAAGTATAAGAAAACAAACCCAGATGCTAGAATTTGAGGTATTTCCTCTGCTATGTGACTATGTCCTTTAACTGAAGGTCAAAAGAACATTAAAGAGCTTAAATATTTTAAAGCTCAAATGGGTATTTCTTTGGTCCTCTTGGCTTGTGCATGTCAGCAACATACATTTAGCTGACATTTTACAAGCAGAATTTATTCAGTAGCATTCAAGAAAAATCCTGGTATCACTTTCAAACAAGATTTATTTAAATTTCTGGTGCTTTCTATTAATACAAACGGGTTCATTTTCCTGACAGCCTGAGTCCTTCCAAATTGCCAGTAACTGAATAAAGTCATTTGAAGCCCATTTCCCATTTACTGTCTCCTGATCCCTCAATATGTCTATGTGTTATAATTTTATAATCTCTTTTTCTGGGGACATTTCATTTATTTTGATGCCATAGATAATAGTAAATAATGGGAGATACAATCATTTTATTTCGCTTCTTTGGAAGTACTTGACATAAGATTTACAAAGACCTCAAATGTGTTTTCAGGTAATAGAAAACAATACCTTATCTTAGCCCATGGAAAATACAACAAAATCAATGATGTTACATTATGTTAAGAAAATACATACCAAACGGGCCACTGCATTTGGTGACATGACTCATATCAGTCAAAGTGTTCAAAATACACATAAACAGAGTTGGCAAAAATCCTGATGGAAAGGTTTAACATGATTGAGGAATAGACAAATAACACAAAATCACGAAGCATCAAGTTACTGTGTGATTTAATTAAGAATCCCTCTTAACTGAACAGTGATGCAACTATCAGATGTGACAAAGATGTAATAAAGAGCTCACATCAATCAAGAAAGCAGTAAAATACAGCAGAGAACTCCCACTGCAGGGCCCTGAATGGTCAAATATGGTGGTTCCTGAAAACCACTATTTCACTGAGGGTGGTCCAGAATGGTTTACTTTCAGAAATTTCATCCTTTGTTGACCTTTACCTTCCTCCCTAGTATTCTCCCTTCCATATATAGAATTGAAACAAACAGTTTATAAGTTAACAACCACTCCCCTTGTTTACCAGAATTCAGGGTTATTCACTGGAATGTTTTAAATAATTCTGTAGGGAGTCAGCATGGTTACTAATGGACATACCATCTAATCATGACCTGTAGAAGCTCTCGTCCACCCTGGGGGAGACAAGTTTTCTGACTGTTGTTATAGAAATGTCAACATAAGGAAGACAGTTTTCAACTTTATCTCTCATATTTCCTTTGCTACTCAATAAGGTCAGATTCACTGGTGTGTGGGAAACAGACAACGCTGCTTCACAGCAAAGTTGGGTGTGGTTGTTATAGTGATAAGGGAAATGAAAGTGGAAGGAGCTTGAATAATATTTATTTGAAGAGTCTTGCCTTGTCCACCAGAATCTATTCACAAAGTGTATAATATTAAACTGATTCTTAAGAAGAACTGTTGCAATGTACAGCCAATGGTTAGATTTTATGGCAAATTTCTACCATCAAAGAAGAGCAAAACTTTCAGAAAACTCTTAAATCAGAGAATAGCACACTATTATCACCACTGGCATCATTAATAACATCTAGGTCACTGCAGACATTTACATATCAGGTAAGATAAAAATAATCATATGGTTGTATTTCCATGTGTAAACTATGTCACCATGTATGTGTATGTGGTTATACACATCTAGCTATAGATTCATACATGCACATAGAACATATGTATATTCATGTACTTCTTGGCATAGAAAATATAAATACACACGACATGTATGATTTTCTTTTTACAGAAGAAAACACGTTTCCTATTCACATGAACACATACTATTATAGATCATATGGGGTACATAAGTAGGATTAAAGCTACTTGCTTAGTTACTAACGTAACTTGCCACCAAAGGACCCCTAAGGAAAACAGTACAGTAAGACTGGAATTTAGGCAACCACGAAGGCAGGCCAGGAGCATGAAAGAACACAAAGGTAACATTTTTGCGAATTCCATGTTGCAGTGAAGTGTGACACTACAGCCTAATGCCATTTGAAAAATTCCCAACAGAATAGAAACAAGTTGGCTCTCAATCAGAAAGCATTTAGGTTTCACTGTGATTAGCAATCAGAATGCCAAAGGGCACCAAGAACAAATACACAGAAGAATATTATACTTTCTATTTACTACCGCAGACATAACTACTCACTTTATGTTATACGCAAGGTATTGAGGAAGTTTAAGAACCTCACTAATTGCCAAGATCGGGGTCCGACACAACTGAGACTTTGATTTTGTTTCATGTTTAAGAAAGGAAGAAAGCAAGGTCCTCTGAGGCTATAGCAGAACCACCTGGGGACAGGTCACTAGTGCCCATACCCCATGGGGTCTCAAGGACACTTCAGAAGCCACTTGAAATACCCCTCTGCCACGTACTCAGACTGCATCTAAACACTGAAACAAGCATCCTTTCATGTCCACTGTTGCAAAAACACAGCCCTGATATTTATAAAAGCTCTGTGAGGCAGACTGGACACTTTTTTTTTTTTTTTGTGAAAGCAGCAGGAACAGTAAATAACACTCTTTTATATAATATAAATAAACAAGATCAGAATGTATTTGAGACACTTTTAAAGTCCTTGTGTTAAATCCACAACCAGTGGTCTTACCTAGCTTTCTAGTTTTCAGGGTTTTGAATAGAACATGGAAACAGATTTTGAAGAGGAAAAATTCTTTCTTTTCCAAACCAGGTAAAAGGAAAAAAAACGTACATAATAAAATAGAGCTCATTTTACTCACATGCACTTTTCTCTTATATCTATAAACTTGGATTTTACCTACTGACAAATATATGGACAGAGTAAGAAAAATTATTCACTTTTTAACATTATTGAATTCCTGTATTGTTCTTTTGTTATTGGGACAGGAAAAGAAGGCCTGATTAGGAGGAAGCACTTTACTTGCTTTTCGGGAAATTAAAACAAAACAAAACAAAACCCAGTGACAGAGAAAAGAATAATGAAGTGCAGGAAAATTCGGAAGTTGTCAGCCAGAAACAGAAAACACATCCACAATTTAAAACAACATTCCAGTCTCTTAAAAACTCGCACAAATTCATCATGTGTTGATAATTCCTTCCCTCTTCCTACTTTACAGGCATTACTTACAGCTGTTACTTCCTCCTGATGCAAAAAACCCACTTAAGCAGCAGAAACTTCAAATCAAAAGCAGGAAGGCACTTTATCAAAGAGTATATCCCGAGCTTTAGATGTATCTACAACCCATGTGAATCCACTACTCTTATCTCAGAGACTGCACACCATTAAAAAAATCCTCTCATAGGTTTCAATAAATTATTCCGATGCATGGAACACATGAACGAGGAGATGAACCACTTTATTTTTATTAGAACACTTAAAAAAAAATACTGAGTTATAGTGCTCTTAAGTCCATTTCCTGAAAGGTTATATTCACAGAGAAGATAGAGGCACCAGTTCTAAAAGTAAACATAATATGTCTACAAATCACAAAATAGTTTTTAAATCGACTAAAATACGTTTTGATGACTTTTACCAGTTTCTTCTAGCATGCCTACCATGCACAACACTATTCAGACTGGGAACTGCTACTCTGACCTTATTCTGCAGATGGCCTGTGTGCCCACCTCATCTCTCCCATTAGACTTAGGGGCAGGTCCTTTCCACAACACCTTGAACACCGCTGGGCAGTAGGGTCACCCCAGGCCCATGCTCCCCCGTGTGTACTGGACACACCCAGGAAAGGGCAGGATTACTTTATGGGACCCTAACTCCATCCTAAAGAGATCAACTTCTGGGTTGAATTCCTTTAGGAGGAATTTCACAATCAAAAAAGAATTACAAAGCAAACACTGGCTGAAGGAACATTCTAGAGGGCAATCAATCAACAAGAGTCAGTAATTTCAAAGTTTCCTTGGATTACAGGGGCTGGTGATAAAGAAAGAGGTTGCTGGGCTTCTAAGAAGGTGGAGAAAACAATTGAATGAATAGAATGGGGTGGCCATAGAGGAAAAGAAAGATGAATGTGGCAATAGTTACCATCTTCCCTTAAGGTCTGCTCTATTAACTTTCAATAAGCGGTGAGAGAAATGGTAGCTTTGGTGTACCTTTGTCTAGAGCAGGGGTACCCAACCTTTTGACTTCCCTGGGTGACACTGGAAGAACTGTCTTGAGCCACACATATATAAACTAACAATAGCTGATGAGCTAAAAAAACAAAAAATATCTCTTACTGTTTTAAGAATCTGCATTGGGCCTCATTCAAAGCCCTCTTGCGCCACAGGTTAGACGTGCCTGGTCTAGAGGAATACCTTCATGCGTGATCGTATGCGTTCACCCCCATTTCCTCTGATCAGTAAAGATATGGTACTAGTGATTAAAAAAAAATTTTAAATCCTCTTTATTTAAAAAAGTTTTCTCTTCTCCTTCGAGGATGTCTTAATCAAGGTATTAGTAAACATATTCACGGACGAGGCTGGGAAATGGTAAAAACACAGTATTTACCAGAGAACCCTTATCTATACTGATAAGTTTGTAAGAACATTTAAAATGATCACTTTTTGATGGAAGGTACATTCCTGCTAAAGTGATTATGCTTCCGAAATGTTTCTTGAACTCCCCTTTTAACAGACTTTTTTTTCCCTCTAGAAGCAGAACAAATATAAATCACCAAGTGTCCTTGAGTTGTCCAAAACCCCAGATTATGTTTTTGGAATGCTAATGATGCTAATGAACGAGGTTTTCATGGACTGAGTTTGGGAAGGACAGCTCCTGATGGCCTGCACCCTCTGGATGGTTAGGGACCTGCCACCTCCTCTCAGGGGAAGGGGGCCCTGCGATGGGGAGTGGTCACCACTCAGCAATCTATGCAAAGCTCAGAAGGCCTCCTAGACGGAGATTCCAGATTCTCTGCTCATGTCAGGAAGAACCTTTATGGATTTAGCCGGACACAGCTGGGCAAAATAGCAACTCAGCAGCTCTGTGTGAGCGAGCACACGCCAAGCCCTGGGAATAACTGAGAGGGTGTCCGCAGCCAAGTCAGAAACCGCAAACATGCAAGGGACTGCTCAGGGCTACTCAGAGCTACAAAGTTAACAACATCAGTTAAGCATCCCTGGTAGGTGGAAACAAAGTTTCAAGCATGGTCCCCTAAGAATACCATTCCTCTGACTGAAGGTTGTCAGGTTGCTTTTTCTTTTGTCCTTGTAACAGTAACAGTAAATGTGTTTTTTAAAATATATACTAAGTCCTACATGGTATTTAATCTTGAAACAAGCATACACATGTAGCAAAAACTGTTCGCCTACGACTTCTGGTTCTCCTGAGCTAACCTGGCAGTGGGTATAGGAGGAAGAGAGACGGACATTTGGGGTTATCCACAACTGGGGACAGAAGAGACAGCCTGAGAGCACAGATAAGAGTTAAAGCAACAACAACAGAAGGGTGGGGGAGTCAATAATGGTACAGAACGTTACTGGCTGTTTACATATAACTGTATTGAAAACATCATTCTAAGGGTCAGGTTGAAAATTTGTTATGCCATTTACTGTAACCCCAAAGTGGCTGAATAAAATGCTCTTCTCTCCCTCTCTCTCCTCCCCCACCTCCCACCTTAGCACTAGGATATAAAGTATGTAATTGTGACTTTTTTTTTTTTTTTTTTTGCTGGGCACAAGATATCACAACAACCGGAAGGTCACTGTATGACTTCCAACAGTTAAAATGCAGATATAATTATTCTAGCAACTGCTCCTCTCCAACTGGTCTTATGCCAAGTTCCTTGAGTTTCCTGTTTTGATTTCCCGGATACTTGAAACCGGTTTCTGCTTTTTGGTAGCCCTCCCCTGCCCCATACCAGTTATTAAGACTTATTGAGACTACAATTTGCACCTATAACATAAAATTCTAAAATACTGATTTAGATCTACTCATGAAAATAAATAACTCTGCCTACACTTTCTTTCCCCATGACACTGAGGGAATTTAAAATGAAACCCGTGTATTTAGATTTCAAAGTCACTTTATATAAAGAGGAAAGCTGTATCATATTGTGAATTTGTAATGGCTTTTACAAAGAGAGGGGCATAGCAATGCATAAAAGACTATTGCTTTACTTAAATTACTTAATGGCACTTGAAGAGTTCAAGGAAAAAACAAAATCAGCTGGGACCTGGATGGAAATGAAGTCCCTTGTCCATGTGGAAGGTAAGGTTAAAGGTGTTCCTTTTTTGTTTTTAATTTGGTCAAGGGAAGGTCTAAAGTTTCCTAACCTCATAAGCAATATTAACTGAATTGCTCCAGCTAAAGCAACACACTCACAAGCATGATACGAACTTCAGAGGTAACTAACTAAGAAAACCAGAATCTGTGATGAGTAATTTTAATGAAGTAAATGGCAAACTTAAAAATTATGAATGTGTGAGCATGAAAGTGCTAAAGGAGAAAAAACATGGTCTTTGTGATATAGAATGTTTGGCTTCAGAATAAGTAAGAATCAAGAGTTAAAATGTATATATATGGTAGTTAAGTGTTCAGGTAGTCTATTATCAAGGATTATGTAACAGCAGTTATGAAAGGCCAAGTGCTTTCCCTAATTTTCATAAACCTCATAAAATGTACAATGCCCACCTCCTTCTTCGAAAGAACAGCTACAGCACCAATAAGGTGTAAGGACCTTATCGATTTAACTCTGCTATATCACAAACTTACAGTATACAGAAGTTACGTTTTGGGAGAACATATAATTTAACTCTCAATATACCAATCTTGTGACTTAGGGGTAACACTGGATCATTTTTATCACAGCCAGCACTATATTAGGAAAGATTTGGGGATAACATTTAATACCATGAAGATGGAATATAATTATTTTTAAAAATCCAGATAGTAGGTCTTAGATATATTTCTAAAGTTTAGCAAAGATCAAACAGGTAAACTTATATAAAGGAATCATCTCCATGAATAAGCGATTTCCCCAGCATCCAATCTTAGGATTTGTTTTGTTCCTCACCACATGATCCTTTACACGTGCACTATGAAATGCCTCAACTGGGTTTAATTTCTTTTAATATTTACTTGGAAAAAAGTTTTAGAGATTGCATAATGAACCCATTACCAGGTACTCATGTTTGAAGTAGAGCCATGTATAACAAGGGCTTTGCTTTTAAAAACAATGAAAAATGGAAGTAGTAGAACTCAACAGGCAGTGTGCAAAGATTAAAGACAAGATGTTCTCTCGCTCGAGCACAACAAATCCATCCCTGCCCTGCGAGGCAGATTCGCATAAACCGTCCATGTGACTGCCACTCTAAGGCGGTGAAAACCCGCGGGCTCACTGGAAAGGCAAGTTCCCCAGTCTCAGTAAATGGAAATCTCTATGTGACCATTGAGCTGTCTCACAGTCACGAAACCTAGGGGATTCCCTCTCTGCAAGGCACCCCAGCCTCACCAGGGACCCCAAGCCCTATGTGGGGACATGGGTCAGGGCGGCGCGGTGCTTCTGTCGTCCCTGGATTTGTATTTGGGGATGGCAGCAGATGTCTTCCTACAGCTTAGTGGCTCCCTCCTGCACAAGTTACAGTGGCGATTGGGTCAGGAAGCAAGGCTATCACACTATCTCACAGACAGAATAAATGTTAAATACCGTAATATACCCACTCCATTTAATCACATTTTCTTGGGTGTTCCTTTTTGTATGTGTGTGAGCACCCCTCCCCCAACTGTCCTCCAACTTCCCACAAAAAACCAATGAACACTTGAAGAAAAAAGTTCTATGAATACAAGCAAATAGTATCATGTATCTTTCTAACTACTTTCTAAATACTAACTAAATGTCGGTTTGCTGGCAAACATTACAGATGACACCCAGAGTTAGTGTATCTGATCAGGCCAATGACAGCACAGGCTGTAGACCACAGGCCACGCAAAACAGAACCCAGAAAAAACAACAACTAGCAGGTAACACTTTGTGTGAAAAAAATAAGTGAAAGATAAAGAACTAAAAATGGAATAACAAGCTCACAGAATATAAACATTTCCTTAGGTAGGACTGAAAAAGTAAATTTAGAGCACCGAATAATTAATAAAAGTTAAAGCTCTGCAGCAACTGTTACTTAGGTTTTTGAAAAACTGAAAGAATAAAGTCTATAAAACAGAAGTCATTTGTCTCTGTACCACAATTAGTTTAGCATCAAAGGCTATAGTCATAACAATGCCTGGTCAAATTTCTTTTTGTTTTAAGCAGCAGAAAAATACAGAGATAAAATTTCACACAGACAAATCTTTCTCATCTCATTTCTAATCTTTCATATCTAAGTGTGTATATCTGTTATGCAATGTAAGTTTCCAGGATAGATAAATACTTGAAAATATCATCTACAGCGTTTATAAAATAGGTTTTTAAAAAGTCAAAAGCAAACCCCCACGGTGTATCTAAAGTGTGTTTCAATTTATGCACCTGCACCTTGAAGGCTATTGAGAAAACGGTCCCTCCCAGGTAAAGGCAAAGCAAAGTCACACAGGTGAAATCCGAGATGTAGTGGCATATAGCAAGTGCTCAATACACACTTTTCAAATGAACAAATGAAGAAATCATTAAAGCAGCAGCAAAAGAAAGGACCAGCCCCTGAAGGCACTTGTAGAGAATGAGGAGGAGCGGACCCTTCCCGACTGAAAGAGACTATGGTGAGAATGGGGTTTCTTTCTCATGCTCTCCAGTTATTTCATCATCTTCATGCTCCTCGGACCACCGCTAATCTCGGGGATGGGTCTGGCCAGTTCTCATATACTCAATCCCTTCTCAAGCCTCTTATTGAAAGAGAGACTAGAAATCACTCAGTCAGTTACCAATGAACTGAACTGATACATTCCATTTTATACATCCCAGTATCACAGGTGCTAACAACTGGGATTTAGGCTAACTTTCAGTTGGCTGACGGTACGAGTCCTTAGGCTTCCTTCCACCATGCTAACAGAGCACTCAACGCTTCCTGCCCCCCCGCCGTCACTGCACAGGTCCTTTCAGGTCACTTTTGCTGTGTTAACACTGCCGGTCACTGTTCTCCTCGTTATATCCATTGCTTCGGCTGACCAGACAGACCATTTTCAATGGGACAGAAAACAACGGTACTGTCCCGTTTCAAACGGTACGTTTGGTCAGCCTACTGACACCTTGAATTGAGCCCAGACTAGGTTGATCAGACATACTGTTTGAAATGAGCCAGTACCACTGTTTTCTGTCCCGTTTAAAAAGGTACAACTGGTCAGTCTGCCATTACTGTTACATGAACAAACTCTTCCTGAGAGGCGGACTCACAAATCCCTCTCTCCAGCCCAGACCTCTCTTGAGTTCGAGGTCCTTAACTTTTCATCTTCCCCCTTGATTCTCCATAATGCCTCAGACATAAACTCAACACCCACCTCATCCTACCTCCCATAAAGCTGTATTCCTTGTATTCCATATTCTAGTAAGTGACACCACTATCAATCTTAACCATCAGGCCCCCTCCCCACAAGCATCTATCTTGACAATTACCTCCTCGACCTCAAATCTGGGAGTCCTCCCCTTCCTCATCCTCTAAAGTCAATCAACCGCTAAAGACCACTGACTTGACCACCCTAGTTTCCTCTCTTATCGCCCTCCTCTCTTCTCTCTCTCCAAACTGCTCTTAAATTCTCCTCTCCCATCTGTGGAGCCATCCAACACATTTAGAGTTAGACACAGTTTCCAACTCCTCCACAAAGCCTTCCTTCATTTATCCATCTTATGAATGTATGGCAGCTCTTATTTGTCCACTTAATGTAAGACAGGTATAAAGTAAATCACATGCCAATCTCTGATTAGCTATCTTTTCTCTACAATATCGTGTAGAAAAAAACTAATTAAATACGGCCCCAGATTATAAACAATTTAACGTTACCTCTAAGTACTGTTAGCTAACACAAAGAAGTAATTAAGTCCCAAGTGTCTCCCTCCTTTTCCAAAATGTTCATTGAGCAGTTCCAAGTAAGTTTCACACAAACGATCTCTTCCAGTAATCCAAGTGCATGTAATGCAGAAATGGCTAAACAGTATATTCAGGAGACATCTTATGGATTCCCACACCGATATCCCTTCAGCTGGTCTCTGGTGATAAATTAGTGTGAACTGGGTTATTTTGAGTTTTCTCTACAATCCCCCAATCTCCTTGTGGAAAGGGCTCAGGGAGATCTATCTATGTAATCCTCAATGTACTTATCTTAGAGCTATGCAAGTATGAACACTTCTAAATGAGTTAATTACATCAAAAATTACCTAAGTGACAAGTAGTCTAATTGGGTGTCTCATTTAATTTGCCCAAAACTCTTACTACTTTTTCCTAAATCTGCTCCTCCCCTACTAAAGCGCACTATCATTTGCTTAAACCTTAAATCTAAGGGCATTCCTTGGTTCATTTTTTCCCTTACACCCCATCTCCCACCACTTGTAAGCCATCAACAAGTCTTATTAATTCTAGTTCCAAATTGTATCTTAAATCAAACCATCTTGCCACCTCCAGGTCTTAGGTGTGGGCCACCATTACCTCTTAGCTGAGCTACTTACTAAAAGATCCCCTACTGGGGGACCCAGCCTCCCTACAAATCTCTTCTCCATCAAATTCATTTTAGAGAACAGAAATCAAACTATCTAATACCCTTGACCAAAATCCTTAAAATAGCTTTCCCATGTACTCATCATCAAATCCACACAGCTCGCCTTCACCTACAGGGCCTGTACTTCTCTTCCTCCCTCACTACATTCTAGTAACACTGACCTGGCTATTTCTTGCTATTCCTGCAACGCACCCAGCTTGTTCCCACCTCCCAGCTTTAGCACTTGTAGTTGCCTCTGCATGGAATTCTCTCCCCTCAGCTCATCATACTCCTTCTGCCATCGAGTTCAGCCCAAGTGCTCTCCCTTAATCCCAGCAGCTCTCTATAATCTCATCCTGGTTATTGTTTTTTCATAGCTCTTCTCATAGTTTCTTGTTCACTTTTGCATGGTCACCCCTCCCCTTCTGACTACGAGCCCCATGAGAGCTGTATCCTCAGCATCTAGAACTGTGCCCAGTACATATTTGGCACTCAATAATCTGCTGGGTGGATGAACAGATGAAAGTTTTCCAGGGTGTTTTACATCCTTCCCTGAACTTAGCATGGCTTCATATTTCTGATTACCACTTGAATTTATTACTGAATCATACTATTTATTCTAAAAAATAAAAGCTAATTACCCCTTCTTGGAGTCATACATAAACTTAAAAGTCCAACTGCTTCATGGGAGTCTTTGGTATTAACGTGAACTACATTTGCTAAGCCCAGCGTGGCCTCCAGAACACCCTTGTAGATGCTGGGTTTTGCTAATCTGGTTCCCTTTGCTGATAGCTGCATCGGTTTAACTTTTTGGACCTCAGTACAGCAAAAACCAAATCACTGATGAATATGGCATAAAATTATAAGCTTTCTTAAGTTCAAGGTGCAGTGACTTCCAGGTCATTGCCTTTATCAGTCTTTCTCTTCTTCCTTGGAGAAAAAAGATGATTCTGACAAACCAGTTTGTATGAAACCATGGCTGGCTGTTACCAAGTATCTTGTGTCCTCCAAATTTATGGCAATATATTCACAGATTTTGAGAAAGAAAACACTTAGAAAAATCCAGGACCAACTCCTTCCCTTTTAAACAAACTATAAGGAATACACAAAAACTTACCCCCCCCCCCCCCCAATATCCAGAGATTGCTATTTTTCTCCATAAATGCACTTTGTCCCTTGAAGTCCTTTCAAGTGGGGAGGGCTTCATCTCCCACATTCCATAAATCCTGGGGAGGAGGTAGGTGTCCTCTCTGTTCTCATTGCCACTTTCAGGTCACTCTTCCTGCTCCCCTTTATAAAAGAAAAGCTCGCTCACGTGAAACATGCGATCCCGCCACGTGCCAGCTGCACGCTGTCGCTGCATTTACCTATAGAACTTCTGGCTCACTGCTTCTGGCCCCTTCCCAGCAGCGGCCACAAGGTCCATCCCCATAAACTCTCTCTGATACAACCCCGTTCTCTGTGCCCTTGTCCTTCTATCAGACCCAACAGAAAAAGTCCAAACCCTGGTTAAAACCACGTCTCCACCTACAATGCACCAGAGCTGGAGCAAAGCACACAACTGCTGGCTGACGCTGCTTCACATTTATGACCACTAACCGGAAGTAAGCTGTCCGCACTGGCAGGCAGTCCTAATACATTCCCCTGGTCAAGTCACTCATTCTCTCTCCGAGATGTCTATTTTACATTTGTCTCCTTCCTCAAGTTCTCAACACCTCTTCTACCTCATGTCAGCCAACAACCTTGTTTTCCTCATCTCTGAGAAAAAGAGACATTTTTGCTCCTCTCCCTCCTCAAAGACTTTGCTTCTACAATCACTGCCTTCTTACTGGTCTCTCCCTTTCTATTAGACCATTCTTGTCATCACTCAAACATGCCGTCACATTACCCATGTTTAAATTTCCTCTTGACCCTATGTGCCCCTAAAACCAGAGCCCCATATTTCAGTTCTGCTCTTCCACAGACATCTCAAAAGTTTCCCCATTCTGTTCCTTGCACTATTATTCTTCGATTATTTCAGGTTAGCCCTAGAATCATCTTTGTGCATTTCCATTCTTCCCTTATTTGTGAGTAGATACTGCAAGTTGTTCCACCAAAGGGTATGTGTTCACCTCCTCCTTGCTATCTATCCCCAAGACCAGTCTCTCTGTGACAGCACATCGAAATAACTGAAACAGCTCTGCAACCTGCCTCTTGACTGTAGTCTCCCACGTGCTAATCTACTCGGCATCCCCGCCCGCCCCCCAACCCCAGTTTGCCTAACACAGATTTCCCCATGCTCTGCTTCTCTCTGTTCCTAAACCTACAATGGTTTCTGATAGCTCTTGTTACCAGGCACAATGGAGAACACATTTAATAACCTGAGTCCAGCTTGCCTCCCATTTTTACTTCGTATTACCTATTAACATAACACCTTGCTCTTTTAGACTAGTTTCTCAAGTGTCTTACATATAAACTATGCAAATCCCACTCCTACATTTTACTCTATAGGTCCCCTTCCTGGAATTCATTACCATGTAAATTCTAAATTGTTTAGACTCCACCTCCTCCATGATACCTTATTATATAATTCCAGGTCACATTTTTTGGCCCTAAATTCTTATAGCTTCAAAATCTTCATCATTATGATTTAATTATATACAGTACTATGTCTTCACTAATCCTTTCATATGCAATACATACTTGAATGTAAGTAGAGCTTTTCCTTCAAAACTGTTTCTCAGAAAAAGGACATTCCCTAATCCTGACTCCTTACAAGATCTCAAACACTGCAGGGTGCTTTATTTTGAATTGCAAAGTACTATTTGTAGAAGACACATTGACCTTAAATGACCTCAACCAGTCCTACCTTTGGATTATATAGAGGCCATCAGACAGAATCTGTTAAAAAAGGGGGAGGGGGGGTGTAAAGAAATTTAATCAACTACAGTAATTGTTCCTGAGAGAATGATCTCCAAATTGGAAGTGCTATATCTTATAAACAGCCTTCTTAGAATCACTTTAAAAAACACTGCAGTTAATCTTCACACTGTAAAGATCATAAACATACACCTACCTAATTAAAAATGCAACCACAGTCTCAGTTTTATGTGAGAAGATACTGTGTTTTAGAACAAAACTTCTTGTGATCATGTGGATTTGCAATCTGCTGCATTTCAAACAAGTAAGATGGAAACGAAGAGGGTGTGTTCAGAAACAGGGTGTTAAATGACCTGGAAGGTAGCCTGAGCTAAGACCATCACAGTGACAGTGATACGGCTGAAACATCCGAATAACACACTTTTGTGCAATGTTAGAGTGGCAAAAAGCAATTGTCAAAATTATTTTGTGTAATGTGATTTTAAACGTGTATGACTAAACGAATTATGTAAATAGACATTTGACCACTGCATCTATATCTCAGAAAATTATATACTGAAGTTAGCAAAATATCTTTTTGGCAGGCAATGGGGGTGAGGACAGGGGTGAGCAAAGAACCACAAGACAATAAAAGCGAGTTAGATAACTGGTTGTGTCGTCCAATGTCCTGATGTGACTGAAAAAAGACTTTACGTGATTAGTCCTAGGCTTGTTAGTTACCTGCTGTGCAGAGCTCAGTTTTCCAATTTTCAAATTCAAGGACTAGATTAAATGTTATCTAAGACTCTATAGTCCTAAAATTTTGTGTCTATTGTTTTTTACTATATTCTCTTTCAACAATTCAGCAGCACTGGTAAATGCAAAGAGAAATGCTATTTTAGAGGCTATTATGAAGTTCTTATTCTTTATTACCATCTACTATGACTTGGAAACAATGCAATTCAAAAACTTCAGCCCTCCATAGGCGTTTGATTTTGGACCTTGTAAAACCTTGGTATTCCAAACTATAGTACCTACCTCTCTATCTTGGAATGCATTGTTTTAGAGATAAAAGGTATATTATTAAGAATGTCTTGTGCAGTCTTTTTCTTTTTTTTTTTTCCCAAGAGGAACCTGGGGCCGAGAGAGCGTCCAATGGTTGGGGGCAGGGCTGAGGCCCAAGCCCAGGCCTCACCCTTTCTGCTCACTCTGGTGGCGAGCCACGACCCCCAAGCTCTGGCTATGCCACTTGTTATTACTGGATTTATGATCCACATGTTCAAGTCGTCAATCTCTTTTCTAGGTTTTCCATACAAATGCACAAAAGTTATGAGCCATATTAGTACAACTTTCTTGTTATGTTAATGTCACTTCTGAGAGCATTCCAAAGGGGAAGTGCCCAGTGACCCATCCTCACCTCTGTGATTTTGCCCCCCGGGGCAAAAGCAACCTAAGCCTTCAGTCATCCCTGCACAATTCTCCCACCTCTTCTAACAGACACATTTTCTTGCCAGATGAGCTGTGTTTCTAATTAGCACTCTACTCATGGAGCATCTTCCTCTGCTAAATCACACGGAATGGACATGGTGACAACAGATGCTGATCTCAAGGACACCACGTGTAATCATCTATTATGCAGAGGTGACCTGGGCAAGCTGGCACTAAGTGCCTGGATCATACCACCACAGCATGACCGTCCCACAGCTTTCAGGAAACAGACACGCGTGTCACTCCTCCTCACATCAGCACCCGGTCAACTTTACGCACCTAGTTTGGGATTACAAAAGCTACCAATCTCTGTAAGCTTGTCTTTGCCTTTTCAAAATCAAGTACTATCACTGCTCAGGGCTACACAATGCTAAATTTACAAATGTGGAAAATAATACTTACCTTCAATCCTCTTCAAAGCTGAAAGACACATATCCTTCCTTGGAAACTCAAAGGGATTGTTGCAGGTCCGAATGGTGCCACATTCACATTTCCCATTGATTATATTGCAGCCAGAGACAAGGTTTTCATTACAGGGTTCAACACCGAGGAGTTGGTCATCATCCCAGTTCTCATCTGTAAAACAATTAAGAGCCACACATAATGTTTACTTGTTAGCTTCATTCGAAGGCCTGCTGGAAAGCAAAAATGTGCAAGAATGTCAAGATTCACACCCAATCCTGACACCTCAATTTACGAAAGGCAGTTTGGCTGCAATTTTACTAATGAATGAAACCCGACCTCCTAATAACAGAGAAGACTGAAATATAACCACACATGTAGTCAAATGTTTGTGATCGAAAACCACTATGATTCTCATGTGTTATTATCATAAAATAACAATTGGATTCCTTTAAAATTTTAAACAAAAGATTCCTGGATTTTCCCACATTCAATCAAATTACAAGGGTCACACTTGTCAATCTACAAGATTATTCCAGAAAAAAAACCCCACATTTTATTCCATCTGGTAGAGACCAGCTTCAGGTTTAAAACAGCTCTGCAACGTAATATATCAAAGCAGCTAAGAAACAAACAAACAAAAAAATCAGACAGCAGCAAGAGTCAAGACTGGAATACAATGGTGGAGATGCCCTCCTATGCATTTCAGCACAGATGCTAACATCCATTAATAACCACAACCAGAGCCAGAAACGACAACAAAGCAAAGGGCTACAATCTGGTGAGAGGCTAAGGCAGTCAAATCCTGAACCTGGGACCAAATCAGAGTCCGGGTTATGGAGTAGACCGTAACTAGACTGACTATGAAAACCAGCTTTCACGGAACCCGGGTCAAATGAAAAAATAGGACAGGACAACAGGGCAGACTCAATCCATAATTAATGGATTCCTCAGAGTTGGAACACCTCTTACAGGAAACCAGATTATTTCTTTAAGAATCTCTGGGATGTTACGTGGGTATTTTTTTTCCCCCTCCTCTTAACATTATCTTTAATGGATACTTTATCACACCTTAACCGAGTACTAACTGTTAAATAGTAAACATGTTTCTGATACCATATCTGGAGAGAATTTTTAAAAGTGCTTGAATTTGATACCTTAAACCTGCTGCTCAAACAAAGGCAAGTATAGAGCCATCTTAAGAATGTGTTTTCTAGAAGGTGTGTGAATGAATGGCTATGATTTGTATGGGGCTTTTACTTCTGGTGACATCGCTGACTTACTACATAAGTTAGGCAAAAGCCTGTTTTCCCTCACTGAAATAAATAATTCTCTTGTCAAGGGATCTTTGGAAGGATATCCCTTACAATGTAGAGAGATTTAGGATGATTCTTTGAAAAGGGAGAAGAAAAAACCTCTTGTGTTTTCATTTCAGGAGCTCCAAAACTTATTTGATCAAAGCGTCACAGTTTAAACAAAAACAAAATTTGTCTGTTTTAAAATTTGTTTTTCTGTCTAGCCTATCTTTGGTCTTTAGAAACGGTATGTACATATACCATACACACACACAAAGGAAACTTCCTATCATCAAGACAACGGTAAAATTACTAAATTGCTCTGAAAGGAAAACCAGGTAAGACTATATTGAAACAATTCAACATGGAAAGGTGATAATTCAGTCTTCAGTTATAACGTGATTTTGTACCTCTCTAATTAATTGCTGACATGCCATTAGTACGGCCAGCATCATCATCCAAGTCAGTGACACTTGATGTGAAGGGATTTACTAGGCACTTAAACACTTGTAGGAAATTCAAGTAACACTTGAACCACTGAAAAACTGTCTTTCTCCTGTTTCCCATCAGATTCTGAGAAGAAATTTTATTTTATAAATATGTGCAGTTACTATATCACCGAGTTGAATAACTGTGATGCAGACTACCCCCCTCTCTCCCTTACCCTCTCCTAAATAAACATCCCTCCCCTTCATTGTAACTGGAGCTCCCTGAAGACATCACCCCCCTGAAAAACTGCAATGCCCTCTCTCCAGGCTCCTGGCCACCATTCCCACCCTGTCATCAGAACAATCTTCCTCAAAATTCAAACCTGCGCGGTGGTTCTCTCTCAACAACAAGAAAAGGTTCAAAGTTCTTACTGAATATCAGAATGAGAATAAAAATATAAGGTTCTTCGTGGTACAGCCTGGCCCTACTTCTACAGACTCGTCCTGACTGATCCCTCACATATCCTCATGTTCCAAGCACACCGAGTCTCGTGACACCCTTCATAACTGCTTCCCTGCCTTTGCTCAGTGAGGATTGTCTACCTAGAAAAGCCTCCTTCCCTTCTTCCACTGACTCCCACTCACCCTTCAAGACCTACTCATAATTCCAATGTGAGCTCTTCTGAGAAGTCTTTTCCAACCATGGGCTGCTCCATCTTCCACACTCCTGCAAATACCTTCATGGACCTCTTGTCCCCTCTATATCACATTACAGTGTCATTAATAAATGATTTTTACATTAACTTAAACTTCCCCATTAGACAAAGAGTCCTTACAAGCAGAGCCAGATTTGATCCTACTCGGGACCACCTTAACCCCAGGACTTAACACACTGTTCAGTATCTATCTATCTTATTATGTGTCCGTCCGTTCATCCATCCATCCGTCTATCATCTGTCTATCTAGAGTTTCCTGTCAGTGGTATGGTCAAAGATGCTGTCTATGCTTTTTTTTTTTTTTTTTTAAACAGAAAGTGTCTTGTTTAAAAATGTGTATCTGTATATAAGGGCTGTCAGGAAAGTATCCAGCCATGTAACCTTTCTCATTATATTGACAATGGCTGGATTTTTTCCAGACACCCCTCGTATACAAGCACACATATATATATATATATAATATCATAACATACATACATACACACACACATATACCAAATATCACAACAAAAACTATGTTTCAATATAAAGAGTATGTTGACACACTAAAAATGTCATGTTAAAAGCTTGTTAGTAAAGCATTAATGAGGCACACATTTTAAAGAAATGCTTGGACATACTCTGGCACTTTTCTCCCAAGCAATCATCTGTCACTAGTCTCTGCCCCACATCAGCTCTGAGACCCCAGCCTCTTCTCACCTGGCTGGCATCAACCGCCCTTCCAAGGAGCCCGTCTCAGAGCCAATTTGTTTTCACCGCCAGATGCTCTCTCTGCCTCACCACAGGAAGACCGTTTTCCCTGAACGTGGAATCAGAAGTAAAAGGCAACCGCCCTTAACGCTCTCCCTGGTGCCATACTGTTTTCTGCTCCACTCTCCGAAGCAGCTTCTCGGCAGCAGCGACAGGTTGCCCCTGAAGACACACAGGTAAGCCTGGCCATCCCCTCAGGAAATGTCATGCCCACTGTGTCCAGTCAGGACACATCTGACCCGAAGCCAAAAATGTCCTATATGCTTTTAGTTTCCTTTTGCAGAGGAACATTTTCCATTCTCGGTCGCCAACCTAATCAATACTTTGTATTTTTCTTGCAAAATAGTTCCCCTGGCAACCACTGCTTTATCAGATCAAATACAACATGCTTCTGAGACAAATGATTTTGTTTTTTCTATTATAGGACATTATATATTTAAATCATTTCACAGCCAACCAACAGGGATTGAAAGCAATAATTTAGTGAGGTTTCATTACAGAAATCAAATCTGAGCCCAATCGTCCTGCTGACAGCACTTGGTAAATTCGATGTTTTAAAATCTCCTTTTTCCTAGATAAATCCATATATATAGTACAAAGGTCAAGGTACTGATTTTCTAATAGTTCCTGGTTTCTCCTTGAATTGGTCAGGGAGGGGGGAAAAAAAGGAGTTAAAAACAGAAGTCCTGTCCTTTAACTATTTATATCCAGTTCTTTGTTTGTTTGTTTTTTTCCTGGTATTCTCCATGTGACAAGATATAGTCTCTCCTAGCCTGAAAGGGCAACACAATTGAAAAACCTCTGCAAATGTATTAAGTGTGCAGCTTCTGCAAGAAGATATCAAATCAGGACACGAAGTTCTTTTTTCCAGACACAAAATGAGAGAAACCCAGTCACGTCTGGCATGGATTAAAATCCACACATTCCAACAGGTCCACAGACGTGAGTACAAGGGCGAAGAGCCCATCCTGTCCAGCTGCTAACCTGCAACCTTCCCGGGCGCAGTGCTTCCCGGGCACTCCCCACTGCATCCCATGGACCATCCACAAGCTGTGTCATGAAGAGCTACCATTTAATACCATGAGTAACGGTACTGCTTCAACCCAGGGCAGGCTTAAGGGAAGCTGGCGTTTTATGTCCTTTAGTATTTCGTTATGGGCATTTACTCTACTGCCAGAGTGTGGCGGTGGCGAATGCGAGGGCTAGCTGGCACTGCTTTGGTGCCACCAGTACAAATGCTGACACACAGAATCAAACAAGTAACGTTCAACATGACTAGAAGATAGTTCTGACCTCATGTAGCTGGGGTCCCCCCTGGGATCTGTGGCCCACACTTTGGGAACTGCTATTCTAAGGAGCACACCTTGCTGGTGTACCTGGGCCAATGTAACACAAGATCCTGATCTGAGAAATGACAAAGGACCCTGGGTAGCTCTGCTCACAGTGACGACTGAACCACAAAACAGGTCTCTTTAAGGTGGTTTAGCTAATACGTAACTTGTAAATAGGGAAATTAAGTCAGGATAATGCAGAAGTTGTGTTGGTTCACTCATCATTTTTCCCAGCACATGAACATTACGAAAAGATCAGGAGCAAGTTTTCTCAACAATTAAAGAAAGAGTCTTAGCAATCAATGAACACCTTAGGAAAAGGCTGATAATCTTGTATAAATTCCTTCCTTTCAGGCAAGAAACGGCTGCTTTCGTGGCTGAAGTTTCCCTTGCATGAAACTATCCTGGGAGTTTGTAAGTACAAATGGAAAAGCTAGAGACATTTCCCGTATTTAAAAATCA
The DNA here is from genome assembly GCA_004027555.1 of Craseonycteris thonglongyai. Lineage (NCBI taxonomy): Eukaryota > Metazoa > Chordata > Mammalia > Chiroptera > Craseonycteridae > Craseonycteris > Craseonycteris thonglongyai. Next base: position 41,317 of record PVKE010001670.1, on the reverse strand, counting down.
TGATGAAGAAACGGCCCCTGGATCTTACGTTTAATTCAGATAAAATGGGTCTTCATTAAAAGTGAATGTCAAGGCCCTGTGCGCTGTGGGGAAAGCTGCAAACGACGGGCCGCCTGAGCTCCAGGTGCTGCAGCCGCGTGTGGCTGACCTGTATCTGTAGCCGTCTTTTTACGTCGCTTCCTATTACTTACATCGAGCCTCTGTGTACACAGCTCCATAGGTTTTGAATGGCCGGCGTCTACCCTATTTTTCTTTACAGCTCTCATATTTTTAGTGGAGTGAATTATTTTGGTTTTTGTTTTAAAAGTGCACATGTGGTGCCGAAGCAAAAACACCTGTCCTTCCAACAGCCATATTCAGGCTTATCCTAGATTTGGACTTTCTGCTCCACAAAGTATCTTCCAACATTCTTTTTTTTAAAGATTTATTTTTATTGTTTTTGACAGACAGAGAGAGATACAGAGACAGAGACAGAGAGAAGGGGGAGGGCCCAGAATAGTCTCCATAGTTGCACATCATTCATTTTTCCACAGTTTCATTCCACAGGTGGGAGTGGGGCTGCGCAGGGCAGGAACTGGGCTGGGGTCTCACCCCGGTGGGAACTGAGCTGGGGGCACTCCCCGGTTTAGCATATGGGTCCACACAGGCCGGGGCCGGGATTCGATCCTCGGTCCCGGGGTTACAAATTGAGTGCTTAACCCACTGAGTCATCCCGGCTTCCCCTCTTCCAACATTCTTGATAATGCCTGAAATTCCTTCCTTCCATATGTGATAGAAAAGATTTTATATGCAAAGTCTAGTTAGGAAAGAATTTCAGTCCTGAGTGTAGGAAAGGGGGCGCTGAGGAAAAGGATGTGAAGGAAGAAGAATCTTGGAAGATGGTCTCTCTCTCTCTCTCTCTCTCTCTCTCTCTCTCTCTCTCTCTCACACACACACACACACACACACACACACACAGATTTGGGAAAGGGCAGCTCCAGGGTTACACCCCCCAGTGCCCTGGAGCTCTGGGAACCCCACCTGACTGGTCCTACAAAATACCTTTCCATTTGCTTGCTGGTGTCTAAAATTCCACTAACACGGGACAAAGCATTTCAGGTATGACAACACATATTGAACAAAGTGCTGTGTGTTCATCTGAAATACGATGTCCTGAAGGCAGAAGACAATTGTATCCTCTGTGCCTTACCTCTTCTACCTTGTATCTGCCTGGGTTAATGGCGTTTACACCAAACCAGGATATACAGCTGCACCTCATTATGTGGTAATCCACTTACCAGAAACATGCTATAGCAGAAATTAAAAGGCAAGCAACAAATTCACGGTACACACTCAGAAGCTCATAGTAATGGAATTCTGTTGGCAAAGGAGAGGCTTCTGGGAATATAGATCAAATTAATTCTCCAGCTGTTCGCATATCCCTGTGGCTACAGTGAAATGCAAATAGCTGATACTGGCGGCATCTCCTTCCATGCCAGCCTAGAAACTCCAGTGTGATGTAAAATTGGTGCTCTTCAGCCCCTCAGTTCCTGGCTGGCTGTTGTCAGCCATTCAGTTCTGCTCAAGGAGGGATTTAATACAGTGAGCTTTCATTCTCTCTACTCCAAGCTAAAGGCAATGTTCCCAAAGCTGGTGCTTCCCTCTCCCTCTCTTCCTTGTACTGTAGCAGGAAGGGCAGAATTATGGTTATCAGAAATGATTCATGTTACAAAAATCTGTTTTGCAGACATTGCCACAAAGTGAAACTATGTTAGGCGTATGTAACTACATATCAGCCTGGTCAAACGCGGAACCAAAAGCAATGGAACGATGAAAATATGCCCACATGTTGTTTTAAAGGCTAATCTTACACCGATACAAACCTCTAAATTATAACAAACGTGACCACTGATTCATGTGATGTTCAAGTGGTGAATTCTCTGAAAAACAGTACTGATCCAATTTACTAAATCAATTCACAGTAGAGTAATATGATAACCATATGCCAGCAACGCAAATAAGAGAGGACCAGAGATGAACTATAGGGTGTAAGGTCACTCATTCATGCTTTCTTTTAATCATTCATTCCTCATATAGATGTTGGTGTCTATTTATAAGAACTGAGCAAGGTATTAAGGATTCAAGATGCTAGGAAAAAGGAGTTTATAGTACAATTTCCCACCATTCTAATCAAAATCATACTAAGTATGTGAATAGAACATTATTAGGAATCCCGAAACAGAAGAAAAGGTTCAGAGAAGGATCATTTCCTAGTTGACAGTAGGAAGCTAGTGGGGAACAGAGAGGAGCTTAAGGGAAGGAAAGCAGTGCCTCTAAGCAGCACAGAATTTATGCACCAAGAAAATGAGGCTTGCAGAACCCAACTCTCCTACGTCACAATTCTACCCACACTAGGAACTACCCACCTTAAACTGCCTATTTAAGACAGCTGAGAAGTAGGCAGGCCGTGGAGAGGGCCCCAGCCCAGGAGACCACAACCACAGCTCTGTCATTCGTTTGCACAGACCTTGAACAAGGCATGAGGCCCTCTAGGCTTCAATTGTTACGTTACTAAAAGAAAGGTGTAACGGATCATGACGTCCCTTTAGACTTGATCCTCATGTTTCCTAGATTCTGACATCTTTGTTGAAATTGTACAATGCTAACAATTTACTGGGAACAGTGTGACAGAATCACATGCTCATAGTTACTAGATTGCTCATGTAAATTCTTCCTGAGCTACAATTACTGTGACTGTACCCTACGGTGACATTTCCTCCGCTATAAGAATGGATCTCGGTATTTCTTTAAGGAGAATCTCAGGCCTCCTCCCCTGGCCCACGTCTGTGAAGTGCTAGACTGGCCTTCTATTCAGGCATACATCACTATTAAGCAACAGTTTTCTCTAAGCTTAAATATCTATTAAAATATGTAACTCCATGTTCAACCAGCTTCCAAGAATATTGTTTTTTCGTTATCAGATGTATTGCTGCATAAAATTATATTAGTTGAGGAAAACATTAGCTTGGAAAAGTGACTAATTGTTTTACATTTCCTCTCTTCATGTAGATATTCTAAAAGCCATCCTTGTATTAAGGCAGGTGATTATACCTCACTCTCAGTGTTTTGTTCTCCTACAGGGGTGCTTTAGTATAAATATTAATAACACCTAGGGTGGATGTCATAAGAACCCCAATCAAACTTCTTAAGGATGTGGAGTTGGGGAGCAACAATCTATGAAATAAAATGCAACATCTGGCCAATTTGTCTTTGGCATAGAACAGAAAGCCTCTTTAAGTTTGATCCCAACCCACTTCTTCAACCTCATCTCCTCCACTGCTCCCTTTTATTCCAGGAATACTTACTGTGGTCCCGAAATGCTGTTTTTATGATTCTGTGGCTCTCTGCACAAGCTGTTCTCTCTGCCTAGAAAACTTCTCTTTACCTGCTCTGAAAACTCCTATTCAGTCTTTAATACTTTCTCCAGGAGTCATCTACTCTGCAGAGACTGAATTAAGTATTATCTTCTCTGTAGGATTTCTACTGCATACCTATTAAAATTAGTTCACTTATGGTAGCATAATGCAATGACTCATCTAATCTTCTCCACCAGAAAGTGGGTTCTTTGAAGCCAAAGATCTAGTTTGACTCTTCTTTCCATCACTGAGCTATCACAGGGCTTAGTAAATAGCAAAATGAATGCCGGCAGAAGGAATGAACAGGAACAAAGGGTTGGAGGACAAGAGGACATGAATTTATGCAAAGCAACCTGAATCTTTAAGTGCCAAATTTTTTCCTGGAAGTGAGTTTGGTGGAAGGGGAAGAAAGTCAATTCTTCAGAAATAACAAAGATCTTTGGATCTCAGTCTTCCTACTTATGAAAATTAACATTAAATCCAGTTTCCCTTTAAACTCAGCATTAACCAACACTTCCACATATCAATAAATTTTTATGACAAGTATTTATTCAACCAAGTTAGATAAACAATAAACTCTATCCCTTTCTATCACCTTTGTCTATCAGATCATAATCAGATAATGTCACACAAGTTAATGCTTCTTGCCAGAAAAGTGCCTGCAGATATGATTAATGCTCAGAGCCATTTTGTAAATATTAATGTATGTTCTAGCCTAAAATCCACTAGTCAAATGGACAGGAACAAAACAGAAAGCTATGAGAATGCTTTGTTTTTAGACTGTACCCATCCCAAAGTATGAACCACTACAGTGAAAAGAATGTGACCAGAATTTCAAACAAGAACAACAAAATAAACATGATGTTCTGAAAATATGCACTTTGAAGGATATAAATTTTTCATTGTAAGAGCTGAACAGTTCGCACAGATAATGAAGCACATTTCACCCCTGTCGACGAATCTTCTGGTAATAACTCACATTGAGTGAGCCACAATTTTCTGTGCCAAATTATACTAGGTGCTTTCCATAGATGAACACATTTGGCTGAGGAGAGAAGCTAAGCAGCCCAGCTCCGGATTCCATACACGCCATTATCAAGCAGGTAGCAGGAGGAACTGAACAAACAGGCAAGTGAGGTGGTCAAAGGGTTGGGCAAAAGTTCAAGTTCAAGCGAGTCCAAAGGACTCCAGCATCAGGGAAAAGAAATGAAGGACCCATCTTACTGTGATGAAGCCCAGCTTGAGTGACTAGGGCCTGGACACCAGGACTGATGGTCACTATCACTGCGGCAGGGGCTTCTATGACATCTGAGCCAAGACGCATGGAGTTGTGCAAGAGCACATTTGGAAACATCAGAAGAACAGAAAAATCCAATAATATAATCTCGAGTATTCTATCATCCAGGAAACATGTATAGCAATATTCCTGAGGTGCAAATAATAATCTTTAAGAGGTATAACTGTCTATGTAGCATTAAGGAATGTTTTTCAAGATAATAACTTCGTGAAATAAGTTAGCAGTTGTTTTGTTAGGAATGTTTTTACAAATCAACTTGACCACTGCTGTGAACTTCACCTTAATAGTTTATTGGAATTCTTCAAAGTAAACCAAGTGGAAGATAAGAAGCAAAAGAGTAATGAAGTTTAAATTTCAACAATTATATTCCTAGTTTATCCTTACCATTAACTCCGGCACTATTCGATAAAGAAATATCATCCCTAAATACCATGCCTAAAAACCCAAACCTTTAAATTCTCCTGTGAAGTCCATATCTCTGCTTGATCTTATTTATTCTACAAACTCCATGAATCTCCTGCAATCTGGTCCTGGCAATAAAGCACAATTTACCAGCAATATTCAACAAACACTTTTGGATGTGCATAGTTTACAATTCCCACAGTTTACAATTTCATCATAAGTGAAAGTTTGATGCATATATCCAGATCTTTTTTCCTAATGCATCATTAAAATTCACATTGCTACTCTATGTTTATGTAGGGACTAGTATTATAAATTAGAAATGAAAAATTAGAGACAACTGTGATCTATTAAGAAGCCTCATGCCACACAGCGCTTGTTATACACTCATTTGAAAGGCATCGAGTCCTTGAAATTCATCCTAGAACTCTCCACCTAGAAGCAAATGTCAATCAAGGGACAATGAAAAGCAGGACTCTTGCCTCAGGGTATGTCAATAAATGAATATTAACATCTTGGGAGGACTATGACTTACACAGCAATGATTTAATCCGTAAGATTTGTGTGATATAGACCATACAAGTAAATAATATAAGATCATAGAAAGATTAACACATCTTAAGAACATGATTGAAAAATACTTTTGCACATTTCTCAAATAACTGGGAGTTTCCTTTCTGTAGGAATCAAGCCTCTCTGCCTAACACTCAGCTCTGAGCCACTGGGTACTGTCTAGGTGTCTAGTGATAACATTAACAATACCAACACCATCTAAATATCTTTAATGGCGTGTGCCTGCCTATGAGGACCAAGTCCACCCCTTCCCCAGCTCACTTGCGGGTTTCTTCCCACTGCACAGCCAGCATCTCTTCCCTTCCAATGCCATGTCCCCTCCACCTGGAACGCCCTCCCCAGGTATCTGCACGGTTCACTCATATGACCACTCTTGTTTCAACTGCAAACCAAACACCACCGTCCCCCCAGGTTGGTAGGGATTTTCACCTGTTGCTCATGCTACATCCTTTTGCACCTGAAACAGGGTCTCACACACAGCAGGTCTTTCATAAATACTGACTGACTCAACCAAGTCCCTGAGGACATGGTGCATGTTCATTTCAACAGGCCTTTGCTAATTCCACTTTCTCTTGGGAAGAAGGGTCCTTCTTCCCTGTCCCCTGCAAGTCAGCTACCATCTTACTGTATGTACCCTGCACAGGCTTAACTGTCCTCTCAAGGATGGTCACTTGATTTTCTGCCACCCACAATGGTTCACTGATCCCAAGGTATTGTGCTGTTTGCCTGGATTCTGAGCTTCTTGGGGACAGACATGGTGCTTTCTACATTTCTAGAGCCATCTCACACTGAGCCGAGTGGATGGCACACGGTGGGCCCCGATCCCCACTTTCTGAACGGAAACAATGAATGAAGTCAGTGACCATTCTATGAGGTGACAATCTCTATTGATAATGGGAGGGGGGGGCACCAGCTGCTTTAAAGATATTATGTGGGTATCTAAGGTTCAAGTTTGCTTAAGTGCTTCAATACTTACATATTTATATTTAATCTTTTTAGAACGTTTGGGATGCAGAGAAATAAATAAACTGTATAGTAATTCATGCCTCCAGGGACTTGGGAAGCAGGAACCTTTGGGTATTTTAAAACCCATCAAAGAAGAAAGTTGATGTATTTCTACGTTTCAAATTAGAATACATGCATGCATAAACTTACACATATAGAGAATAAGTATTTGCATCCAAAAGGAATCATTAAAATAAAAAACAAAAAAAACCATGTGAATCACCAAGTCCTTTTCCCACACGTTACAGCAATACATATTCCCGTATGCAGTTTGGTAGGTGGATTTTTTAGGATCATGTTATTTTACAGAGAGTTAGCCTTTATAATGTAAACTAAGTCATAGGAAAACTGTTTGAAAAACAAAACACAATTTGTGGAACTATACCGACTATATAACTCCTAATTGGAAGGTTAAAAATTGTCTGTTTTATTAGGTTCCGTATGTTTCAAAACTAATGGGTTTTAAGATGATAAAGGAAATAAGCAAATGAAGACAATTCCCAAAGGATGCTCTGATCAAATCCATATCCTAATAAGGATCACCTATTTTCAAAGGATTAGAACATACAGAGATACGTAGCTTTCAACTTAACATAGAAGCACTTAATGTGTTCTTTAATAGGGAAGACTCTCCTCCGTTAACTGGGACTCAAGCAACTGGCCAAAAAAAAAGTCGAAGAAATATTAGTACATTTATCTGGCATCTACCAGTCCCCACGGGTGCAGGTTAACAGTCTACTGCATTGCAGTTGTTTTAAACATCCGAATCAATAGAAGATTGGTAGGCAGACCGTAAGATACACAGCTCGAGCTGTGAGGCCCTGGGGTGCTTATGTGCTGCACGGCCTGCAGCATCCCACCGGGCCTCGCCTGGTGGCTTTCGCTATCAATTAGGTGGAGAAAGGGAAGCCACATACCCTAGCTTGCAGGTCCAAAGTCTAAGTCCAATAACCAAGACATTTCTGCTTAATATCAAGGCCACTACTCCTAGGGCTTTGTACAGTGTCACATGAGGAAAGAGGAAAGGAGATTAGCACCCTCACTTCAGAGAGGATGTGGCATGACATTTAATTATCCTTCCAGAAAACCCAGGGCATGGGAAGAGTCAAATGACTCAGCCTGGAGACACTCAGGCTGCAAAGGACACCCAGAGCCTTCAGGACTGGTGGCAGTTAGGATTTCTCTCCTCTTCCACAGGTGTTCCAGAAACACTCTGCCACCTAGTTTCTATCCCTCCCCCATGAGCAGGGAATGTAAACATTCCCCACACAAAGCCCGCCTGCCTTCTTGGCAAACCTGTGCGTGAGGCGGGCCCAAGCCCTGGCTCCACATCCTGGTTCCACATCAGGCCCTAACTGGGGGGAAGTTGAAGACGTGAGGTTCCCCTTTCCTGGAGAGGAGCAAGGAGCTGATGGGGAGGGACATCATGACCCAGAGGCTCGGCCTTCTAGTTTCTGACAATTTCTTGGAGGGAGGTAACTAGCTTGGGCATGACCCAGGGGCTCCCGCACAGACAGAAACAGTCAAGGACAGGCAAGTGTCAATCAGCCTGGCACCTGGACATGCTGCCACGCCCTTCACTGACCCTACATTGTCACAGCCCTCTACCAAGGGGGAGCCTGTTCACAGCATCGGGTCTCGAATGGGGTGCAAGTTCCTTTAGGCGTGTCTTCCCCACCTTCTAACACATCTGGTTTCTAATCTGTACCGTGGCTGGCCAGTCCTTCCATCCACCTTCAGCGCCGCCTCTACCAGCTTCCTCTGCATTCTGGTCTGCTCCTCCCTTCCGCCCCTCAAATCCTCTCCTCCTCACCCCAACCGCTCTGCTCCGTGCAGCTGGCTGGCCCAGCACCTCTGCCTGCCTGGTCTCCCAGGGTGTGGGCGTCAGCTGGGCCTACTCGGGGATGTCACACTGCCCAGCACTTCCGTTCCCTCCATCCCACCCTGAGGCCGTGGGGCACCCTCCCCCCCATCCTTGAGCCCTTCCTGTTTCCCAGGCCAGGTCCAGCCAGGACACTCAGCTGCCAGGGTCAGAATGCCACATTCCAGTGGCTTAACACCCCCTGGGGGAGGGCTCTGAATTCCTTCCTGGGGGGTGAGGTGGGGCAAGGAGGCAGGCAGGGGGGTAAGGGAGGGAAAAGTTCAGCGCAGGTCAATTCGGCCCACTGTACCCACTGCTCTGGGACCAAGGTCATGGGGCTGGGAGGACAACAGGGGCCCCCAGGACTCCCCCTCCAGGGCGGGCAAGAGAAGGCCCTTCACTCACCCTCTTTGGGTTCGAAAGGAAAAAGCCATCACTGCAGGCACAGTAGAAATCATAAAAAGCCTAAAAGAACCCGCCACCTTGTAAAGGCCTCGGTCCTTATCTATAAAATGAAGGGGCTGGCCTGGCGACACTCTGCTTGGGAAGACCCTTCCAACTCCATAATTCTGATTCCCGGTACAGCAACAGTTCTCTGAACTCAGGCATTTTCCAGATCTGATGTATTTTTGGCTGCACTTGAATGCCACTTTCACTCAGAAGACAACCAAACTCCTTAACCTCCCAAAGCCATGTTCTCTTGTGATACCGGATTCCTCTGCCTCTGTCTCCCAGACTATCTTGGCGTCTCTTGGGCGATCTCGGTGTCCTTTGGATTTTAACTCTGTCGAGTATGGACTCGAACCCTCCCACCCCGGCCTCCCAACTCATCCTACTTGAAAGGCCCCAAGGCTCATAAAATCAGATTCCAGAAAGCGCATTCCATGAAGGTCACCTTCTGGATCTAAGGGCCACGGCATGATGGGACATGACAGTTCAGGCCCCACCTGGACCCAAAGGCTGTGCTGGGAGAATCATGTCCCCAGGGCGAATCCCTTAGACACAGACGTTTCCCTCCACTGGAGCCAGAAACTAGGGAGCAACAAGGAGTAAGCTGACTTCAGTCTGGGCTTGGCACCTCCTGCTGCCTCCCAAGGGACTCAAGGTGACGGTCCCTTCCTGGAGGACGGGAGAATTCGAGAGCATGGCTGGACTGGCATTGAGTCTAATCAGGACGAGAGTCAGCCTGCTGATCGGGTCCCTGACTGATGGAAACAGAATTTATTTATTTATTTATTTATTTATTTATTTATTTATTTATTTATTTATTTTTGACAGAGAGAGAGAGAGAGAGAGACAGAGACAGAGACAGAGAGAGAACTGAACCAGGGGAGCTCCCAGTTCAGCATATGGGTCCACATGGGCCGGGGCCGGGATTCGATCCCCGGTCCCCGGAGCTGCAAAGTGAGCGCCTAACCCACTGAGCCATCCCGGCTTCCCCCAGAATTTTAAGGAAGGAAAAGAAATGGGGCACAGGAAAGACCGGGGAGAGGAAATAAACCAGGAAGCACCCACTCAGGGCTGCCATTCCGACGTCAAAGCCATAAAGACCATGTGGGCAGGTTCTGACTCCATAAGACACTCCGTGGAGAAAACACCAAGCAGTCAAAACCCATCCACCAACTGTAGTTCCCCTAAATGTCTACCTCTTCCCCCCTTTTTTTTCTGAAAAACCAACACTGCTTTTAATAAATTCCAATGAGTAAATTCTGACAGCAAAGACAGCCTCTGGATAAAACAAAAAGCATCCCTCCCTTGAAAAGGTATCTGATGTAGATTCATCTCATTTGAAGCAGTTGCTTTTACTGAGGAAAAAAACAAACAACAACAACAACAAACCCCAGCCTCTGACCGATTTTCAGCACCTTCTTGTCAAGCCAGGAACTGACACAGAATCCTCCGTTTACTTCCTCAGACACAAACACTAGACACTGTGCTTTCTGTGTGGTGAGTCATCTGGAACTAACTAGGATTTGGACTTTTTCCCCCCAAGTACACACTACCTTTCGTAAGAAACCGGTTCAGCGTTCTGGGGCATAGACGCTGCCCGTTCGGGCCACGTGCTGCCCTCCCCGGCGGCCGTGACCCCTTCCCCCGGCCGCCCGGGGAAGCGCAGCAGACACGGTGGGGCGGCCCCGCACCGAGCCCACGGCCCCTTTGGCTCCGGAAGAGCGGGCTGTCAGTGAGAGATGCTGGAGAAAGACGGAGGGCAACCGCACGTTCTTGGACGACGACGAATCCTTCAAGCCACCTGTGAACTCTGCCACCCAAGAACCCACACTGCACTCATTTGTATGGAAATCAATTTATTATTTTTTTAAATTTGGGTAACAGGGGAGAATGTCATGGTTAAAAAATAATTCTGGAGTACACTGAGACCTAAAAAAAGAAAAAGAAAACTATTATTAAAATGACAGACAACGAACATGGAATTTTTTTAAAAGCAGGGTAAACTGTTGTGTTTGAATCAAGCCCTTCCAATTTCTCCCTATAGAACAAGAATTCCTACTGTTGTTGCCACCCTGCCTCTGAGAAGAATCATTGTTTAAATCAGTAAATATTTTCAGAACGAAAAGCAGCACTTACACAGGACTTCAGGTTCACATTCTATCACTTCTATAAAACCATCTTCTCCAAACGGTAATCTCTAAGAACTGAGCCAAAAACTCTTGTCCTTAGGATCACAGTCCCTACAAAGAAAACAGAAGGATATGAATTCTTCAGTCCACGCCACATGAAACAGTGGCAGCATAAACATCTTAAACTAATGTTCCTAACTTAAAAACCAAGGGCTTACCTCCTGTTAGAGCTGTGATCTTCATCCTGACGATGGTCCAGACAATGCCAAGAGGAGGTGGTGAAGCCTCTTCCCTGTCATCTCATCGGGAACATTTGGGGACCACTTGTTCCTCTTCACAGTAGATGAGCAGTGACTCTGAGAGCCACCCCTGTCCCCAGCCAGAGAGAACCGATCCTATCAGGTGGCACCTGCCTCAGGGGTAAATCATGAACACCCCTCCACAAGCACCTTCCAGCAGTCAATAGGACACAAAGTAAAGGAGAATGTCCCATGATTTACTCATTAACTTCAAGCACTGTTTACTGAGCAACCACTACTTGCATGGCCCCATGCTAGGCCCTGAATGGGCTACAGAGAAGCAAGAACCTATTCAACTGAAGAGCACCTTTCTACCCATCTTCCACCTTCACAGCAAACGTTTAGGGAGAGTGCAGAGTGAACCCACCAACAAAGGGCAGGGCCTGGTTAACAGAGCCATCTAATACACTGGGGTTTGAATCGTTCCAATAACAATGCCTGCTGGAAATAAATGACCTGAGTAAGCTGCTTTGCCCTTTCAGAATTACCTTGGGCGCCAGTAAACATTAATCAAACTTCTGACACACCGGGTATGTTCGGTCTGATGAAGAAATCATAGGCACATGGCTACTGAGATTGAACTTAGAACATCCTACTACCCTGTTCCAACTAAGGGGGTGAATGTTTTCATGCTTACAATGCTTTAGTGCGCCCAAATATTATTTTTATTTCCTGATAAGAAATGAGGAAATCATTTTCCTGCCTTCTGGATATTGCACTTATTCAACAATACATTTATCGAGCACCTACTAGGTATAAAACACGTTTGATGCTAAGGTACAATGACAACTAACATTTACCATGTGTTTACTATGGACAAGCCACTACTCAAGTGCCTTACAGTGAATGAGCCAAGGTAGTACGACTCCTTGTAACAACACGAAGGAGGTAGTTAGTTACTATTATTATTCCTGTTTTTGCTGTTGGAAACTACACACAGAGCTCAAGTTGCTTGGCCAGGATAACACACCACGCAAGTTGGCTGGACTCTCACTAGTACACAATAATGCCTCTCATAAATAAAATGTCTTTTCTCCTGAAGGAACTCATCATCTAAATTCCTCCTGAGGAAGTCATATCCTCAGGGAAGTTTTTCTTGAGATCGTATCCCTAACACTCTCTGGCGAAACCTGTGTGCGAGACATATACGCGGGTCAGGTGTCCCAAGACCAGGGTGAGTCACGGTCTGGTGAGCAAGCAACAGGGCCGGGGAGGCAGGGCCGGGCGGAAATGAGGTCAGTGCCGCTGGGGAAGGCAGGTGAATGCCCCAGCAGGAGAGCTGGCTGGGCCGTGTCCCCAGGCTGCTACCGGCAGACAGCACCTGGGGGGGGGGGGGGGGGGGGGGGGGGGGGGGGGGGGGGGGGGGGGGGGGGGGGGGGGGGGGGGGGGGGGGGGGGGGGGGGGGGGGGGGGGGCTGGGGTTGACAAAGGCAGTAGCTGGAAGGGGGCTTCCTGAACCCACACAGGTTGATGCAGGGAAAAGGATTTTAAACCTACGCAGGAAAAGTTGGTGACCAATCCAAAGAAAGACAAAAGCCTCAGGGGGCTGGGGCCTCTCTGGGTACCACAGGGATGGTGGATGTACCCACAACAGCCACAAAGCCCCACATCCAGCAGCTCCAGCCCCAAGTGCTGTATGCTCTAGTATTTACACAACTGCCTCTTCCCAAAATGCTCAGTGCTCTACTATTTTAAGTCTCAACTCTCCTGGCAGAACAGGAAGCTAGTTATTTGACTGCAAGTTCAGAAGGAAAGGGACCAGAGTAGAGCAGTCATGGTCAGCACACTGGGGGCGACTTCAGAGACACCCACTAAATGAGATCCAGAAACTGAGCGGTACCCCTTGGAAGCACCAACCCTTGAGAAGCGAAAGCATGAAGCTGCTATAAACAAACCCATCCATAAACAAATCCAGCGTTTACCCCTGGCAAGAACCTCGGAGTCTGCGACCTCCCTCAAAACTATATTTATGCCTTCTCCTAGTCTCACATCACAACGGCCAGAAATAAACCCAGGCTCTCAAACCCCAATCTTGCCTCCTCCCCTCTCGGCCGAGTTGGCCAAGCTCCAGGGCTCTGTAGGGAAGGAAACACAGCCCCGGGACACTGGACCGGCCCTCACCTACTGTAGGGAACAGTCTCCCGAACCCAGTTTACTCTCTACCATAAGACAAGGAAGACACAAACCAACTTCAGTGTTCATTCATTGAAACACTTAGTATCACATTGTTAAGAAGCTTTCAAAAAGAAAACACAAAGCTGTTTCGGTTGATAATAAAGATCAACTGATTAATAATTAACTGCTTAGTGTTGGAGACAATGTATTGATTCCCCACCTCTAAGTAAAGTTTTATAAACTAGTTACAAGAGCTGCAGGCCACACCTTGGGGCAAAGCTTAGGAGAGTCCCAGGTCCCCTCCCACTCTACCAACCTTTCCAGGAGGGGCTCATTTTTTTTTACCCTAGAGACACAATTTCAGCATACGTAGTTTGGTGGTGTTGGTGGGTGTTAAATATTTGCCTATTATTGTTAAAGACAAATTAATATCAAACTGTGCTTTAATTATTTCAAAAAATTGTATATACACTTCTTGACCTTAATGTTATCGCCCCATAATATAACAAAATTCCACAAATATCCATGGTTAAACTATTAAAGTTAATGCGATTTCACCTTCAAATTTTTCAGTACAAAGTATGCTTCTTCATTTTAAATCACTATGTTGATCCAAAAAGTGTTTATTAATTTCCAGTTGTGCACAATCATTCTGCTGTATGCTATAGCTAAAAGAAGTCTAAACAGGTACTTTGTCCAACTAACCAGCAGCCAGGTCAAGATCCAGTGTTTTCTGGATCTTTTGACTATTTTGATTGGCATGTGAAGGCTGTCTAAAAAATAAAAAATCCAGCCATCGTCAATATAATGAGACTGGTTACATGACTGGATACTTTCTGGACAGCCCTCATATATCGTTCATGATTAATGAATTTAAGGACTTACAATTCAGAAACAATATTAAAAAGGTAACCAAAAATTTGTCTTCCTTTTTTAAACCAAAAAGCACTTAAAATTTACATAAATTAGAACTGAAATCTGGTGATTTGATTTTTGCATACTGTTTGCGCAACTGGCTTTGAGTGAGAATTATATTTCTAAATAAAGATAATAGAAATGAATCTGAAATACTATCACAGAAACTATCCATACCTTTTGAAGATGAAGCCAGTATTTGAGTTGTAAAAGCGATTTATTGATATCATATCCGCCAATAATAATATAAGGGGGAGAAAAGTCAGTTTCCCTCATAAAATTTCAACAAACTTAATCCTAAAAAATGATCCAAGTTTTTCCAAATTTTATATATGTGCTGCTGGATAACTTCTAGACCTCTGGTTTTCATTTATAGAATAGTAAACGTGAAGAACTATTTTAAATCCTCAGATAAAATCCTTGGTAACAAGAATGTATGCCACAGTCGTGCACAGCACAAAGGTTGTAAATTAATCTTGAAGTTAATAGCTAGTCCCTATTTAGGACGCAGTTAATTGTCTCCATTTTTCATACTAAATAAACATCTGCAATCCAATAACACACTCCAAAAAAAGCAACAGAATTAAAATGTCCCTACCCAATGGGCTGGCTATTTGAACAAAGCCTACAAATCGTTACTTAATAGAGAAAAAGGGTAAAAAAAAAAGGTTCAATGTTCTTAGAGTCAACACAGTCCTGGTGGTAGCAAAAATATAAGACAAAACAATGAAGTGCCATAGTCTTCTAGCCACAAGCCCAAGACGCAAAGGACCAGAGATGCACAGGTAGAGTGGTCAGATCCTTAGGAAGAGGGAGGCGGCAAGCATGGTTGTCTGCTTGGATAGCCTACCAGGGGTCCTCAAACTGGGGCCCGTGGGCCACATGCGGCCCACCAAAAACATTTATCCGGCCCGCCGGGTGTTTTTGCCGCCACTGCCTATCCTGCTTAGCAGCTGACTCATCCCGGGCCCACAGTCCAGCCCTCCAATGGTCTGAGGGACAGTGAACTGGCCCCCTGTTTAAAAAGTTTGAGGACGCCTGGAGGCACTCATGAAAACAAATCAAGCTGCATAGCATTTTCTCTTAAACTCATTTGGAATGATCAACCCTTCACCCCCACCTTTTATATAGTCCTGAAAGGAAAGGGGGAAAAGAAATACAGGTGAAATCTGCCATCAGTGTATCCCCATTAATCAGCTAAATTATAATAAGGAAGACTATGTAGCAACATAGGAAAATGTATTTAATTTTAAAGGGAAAAGAGCAAGATATATGATAAATGAAATATGTATATAGAAGACTAGGCAGAGTACATATATCCAAAAATACAAAACTAGTTCTTGTATTTGGAACAAGAGCATTTGGAATCAGTGTTTCTCCTCTCTATTTCCCAAACTGTCTTTTTTAGTACAGTTACATTGCCTTCATAATAATTCTCTTAAAAGGAAGGTCGTGGGCCTCGTATTTGGCCCCAGTACGCATAGCTAATTGATGGGAAATAAGATGTTTAAGAAGTATAACCACAGAGGTGACACCTAATGGAGTGATGGTAAAGGGTCTCTTTACAAGGCCAGGACGTCTCCGAGATGCAAGTACATTCCCAGCATTTTTGAGTAGGAAAAGCTCTAAGGAACTTCTCTATCAGTCCTTGTCGATGGCCTACACTTATCAACACAAGGCATGAGCAGGGCATCAGCCACTGTAAACCCGATGAAGTCCCTTACTAACTGAGAGAAGACAAAGGATCGAGATGCCCATCGCAGAAGAATGGACATAAAGAGACTGTGAGCCCTGGGAGGATTTTTTTTTTGTTTTTTACATGCATGCACGTTGCATATATGGATGTGTGCATATGCGTACGTCACATGATTTGCAAAATGTGCACAGCTGTCCACTGTAATGACACAGTTTCCCACTGTAATGAAAGACAGAAAGAAAACATCTATGTTTCCATTTGCTCTAAATCACACACAGACTCAGGGACGCCTTCCCACTGCATTCTGCCAGTCTACTGGCCCCCCTGCAAGGCTTTCCCTAGGTCACGGACAGCATCATGTCTACCCCTCAGAGAGCCCATCTGCTTGCTTTCTCTAGCACAAAGGTGACCTTTTCTCCCTCAGCACTGTCTCTGGGTCCAGATGTAGGCACGACAGGCAGGGCACAGGCCGGTTTGAGAAACCGATTTCCCCCAAAGAGGTCTGAGTGGTTCTTTTGGAGAGTCAGGGCAACTCCACAATCTCTAGAGCAGAAAATGGCACTTGGTGGTTGCACTTCGCACCCACTCCTCTGGTCCTTGCCTGCCAGAAAATCTACTTTTCAGTTTCGAGGACTGTTTACCTTGGCTTACAACCCTGAGGGGGACTCCCTCCTCCAAGTGTGTTTCCCAGCCCTCTGCCTCCATTCATTTATTTTATTAGAGACAGAGGGTAAATGTGTTCTTCCAGCAGCAAGAGCTCTGGGTCCTTCACCTACCACCTCAAAATTAACTGAGGAGTCACAGGTTCTGAGAGACACACCCCTCTGATTTCTTTGGGCCGTCGCCACCATCAAGTTAAATACTCCTTCCACTGATGAAGTCTTAGAGAGGGGCAACGCTCCAAGGAGAACATACTTGGCCCCAGGTCTGGGAGCCAACTTGTAAACCTTCAGAAGGAAGGAAGCCATGTAGAAGTTTTTAAAAAGTTACAGGAACAACAACGGTGTACCCTCAGAAAACAACCTTGCTTAGAATCTTCACTTTTCATTGCATTACGCAGAGTACAGTTCTGACATTATGAACTCAACAGCTAGAACTTTACTGAGACATCAGTCCAGCTTGTCTGCGCCCTCCCACCCCCACCCCAAGACCGTTTTAACAGTGGCAATTAATGCCAGGTTCTAAAGGAGGTTACTGCAAGGCCACTGCCAACTGTGGACCACAACATTATAAAAAATTATCAAGTGTGCAATGAGCCTCTTAAACATGGAAAGATGAAGCTGCTGAAGCAGAGACATCAAAATTAAACCTGCCTTAAGAAAATGGGGCTCTCTGGGCACATTCACTCAAGTAATAAAAGGGTTTAGGTACTGGAGCTTCTATCAGGATAACTGTGTATATGTGTCTATGAGCCTGTATACGAGTCGAGTCGTAGCCAAACCTCTCCTCTTTAGCAATTGAAAAGCTTAGTGACAAATGTATCACCCAAAGCTTGCCATTTGTTGTTGTATCCTAAGTGTCTAATGTCTTACTGCCTTAATTTATAAACCACCTTGAGACCATTAGAAAGGTAAACAAACAAACAAAGAGTTCATGACTGGGACTGAAGAAAAAAACAACTCCACGCTGCCAAATAACAAGTTAGGACTCCAGCTACTAGTCATCAAGAATTCCTGAGTCCCTGAAGTCATAGGGTTTGGAGTGAATCCAAAGAGGATTTTGCTTTTTAAATTCCTTATACTGCATTCCTACGGACTTCCTGTTCAAGCCATTGTGAGGCACTTTTATTCAGTCCGACACTTCCACCCTCATGTTGCGGGCTTCGGTTTCCGTCCCCAAAGACATTCCTGAGGACATGTGGCGATCACCTGGAGCAGCAAATAGGGTGTGTCACCATTCACTGGCATGGCGCTCACAAACTGAAAAGTCAACACACGTTTGTTAAATTAAACTACGTCCTGATTAAGCTGAGCTGCATGTTTAAGACCCAATCTTGGATTTCCTGAGAATACAGAAGTCTATTTTATTATAATCAATTATTCATATGGTCATCTGAAGTATATCTGTAGCTGTTTATGACTTGTTTACAAGCAGCTGATCACCACAGTATCTCAACTGTTTAGTGCACTAGTTCCACGGTGGTGAGAAGGTTGTAAGCAGCCACCCACAAGGAAAATCCTTACAAGCTGATGAAGGGCTGATGAATGAAAGATGACACCTTTAAGACAAACCGGCAAGAAGAAAAGTCCTCACAAATAAAAAATACCTCTACATAGCTGCCAAAATAAATACAGCTGAAACTAACCCATCATGGCAAAAACTGAAAAAATAAATTCTAAGAATGATTCAGGGTAGGGGGAGAGAAAGAGGGTATGGGAGCCAGTTAAACAGCTTTGAGTGTCCCTATAATACGACTTCTCACTGGGATTCTCTCAACAGGTACTGTCATTTGTTTCAGCTTCCACAATGCAAACAGTTCAGATGGAAGAAGTTTTTCTATAATATCTCGGATGACCTTGAGTCTAGATTTAGTCAACAAATGCTCAATGAGTTCTTCCTGCGTGCCAAGCGCTAGAATAACACACAATCCTGGCACTCAAGCATAGCTCACAACAAGGCAGGGAGACAGAAATGTGAACTCTAACACAGTGTGTGAAGTGCTACAAGGGAAGGAGAAAGTGCTATTTGTGGGCACTGGGGGGTGGAGGGATGGCATTGTTTTTTCCTGGGCAGGGCAGGAAGGTTTTACAAAGGAAGCTGCATAAAACAGTAAGGTTTGAGGATGAAAACACATTTTGAAGAATGTTAGGATAACTGAGAATCTGTAAACCAACAGCACACCTATTTTTCAGTTGCCGGCTTGTCTCCACTCCATTAGTTGTAATAGGTATAAAAAAGTCTGTGTCAAACATACCTCCCTATTTTGAGTTCTCAATGAGTCTCTGAGACAAACTTGAAATAAAGTTGAAAATCCTAAACCTGGAGGAGAATAGTCAGGTACTGTATTTAGGTGTCTAATTTTCCCTTACCTGTGGGCTTTTAGTAATAACATACCGTACAAATTACAGAGGCTTTTGGGGAAATTAAATGTTTATTATACTAAGATCAATTTTTTTAAAAACGTAACGTTGGAATCATTATGCATGAAATATACTCCTGAAGAAAAAAAAAGTTAATGTTCCTTCCTTTTTTTTCCCAAGATTTATTTTGATTGTTTTTGACAGAGAGAGAGAGAAAGACAGAGGGCGAAACAGAGACAGAGAGAAGGGGGAGGGCTTAGAACAGTCTCCCTAGTTGCAGGTCATCAGCTTTCTACTTGGTTTCATTCCACAGGTGGGGGCGGGGCTGCGCAGGGCAGGAACTGGGTCGGGGGCCTCCCGCATGAGCTCCAACAAGAAGTGAACTGGGGGTACACCCCAGCTCAGCATATGGATCCGCCTGGACCAGGACCAGGATTCGATCCCCGGCCCCCAGGGCTGAAAGACGAGCGCTCAACCCACTGAGCCACCACGGCATCCTCTGTTCCTTCTTTATTACTAGTCATCTCCTATGTTTTCTCCCTCTTTGTAGCTAACACCTTCTACTTTTCCATTCTCTCAAGAAACAGTATCGCTCAAGCATTTCTCTCTGACTCAAGGGCATATGCTTACATATTCACACACAGTTTAAAAAATATAATACATGGACTATTTTCAGTGCCAAATGTAGATGTAATTATGTATTTCTTTTGGACATGTTTTATGTTATTAAAGCATGTAAATACTTTATCTCCTTCAACTTTTCCAGAACTCTATTGGCAGAGCCTTTTTCCTTTCTCCAAAGCACCGACTACAATTTCCTGAATAGACAGTCAATACACTTGGTTGCTGAGGGCTCACCTTTTCCCAACATAATCTTTGAAAATAATTTAATCCCTTTCCAACAAAAAAACGCCCCTGACTTCTTTTATCTTATTTCCCTAGAGAGGTATTCCATTTCTCACCCTAACTCTCTGCTTTTCCTTTCTGCTATCACATCCAAAATTCCTATTTAAGGCCAAAAGCTATGCTGAGTGATAACCCACTATAAAATCATCCCACAATGCTTGAAGGTTAATAAAATTTGTGGCCCAATCACTCCCCCACCAAATAAGCAATTTTCCTAAACTCCACTTGCCCATATATAGATAACCCAATTAGCAAGGCAGTTTAAAAGCCAAAGTACTTCAATTAGAATTGTTTTTTTCAAATGTGATAAAACAATGCATCATCTTTATTTAAGAAGAAGTCCTTTACAGTGTGCTGATCTATAGATTAGATAGTATACTTAATTTGCTTCAAGCAGGCAGGTTGTTTTCAGCACATTGGTAAAACAATGCAAAGCACTCTGTTCGTGTTGGTGTTGAGCCCTCAGCAACTGAACACATGCACGTACACACATACACGCACGCACACACTCTATGTCCAAAGGCAAAAAGTTAACTATATCTTGAAAGAAGGAATTACTGCAGCTTCCTGTCTCTCAAAATCACATTGGTACCAGGGCCCCAGCCACTGATGGTACAGATAATATTTTACCCTCCTGGCATGTCTCTGTAGACCAGCAAGTCTACCACGAGCTTGTAAAGATCCTTGTTTTATAAAGTTTTATCACTTTCTGATCCACAGTATGAGGATATCCCACAGTGTCAAATGAATTTTATGTGCTGGCAAACACTCCTCTCCTCCAAACATTTCTACAGAACTCATCTTCTGCCAGCCTGTTAACACAGACACCGTTATTGCAAAGGGTCCTTACAGAGGACTTAATCCTTGGCACCAACTTCTCTTAATAGTTGGGTTACCAAAAGCTAGAGAGTTGCATGCAGCCGTGGTGGGAAGACTGTGGAGGCAAACACTATAGACTGTGGGGAAGCTAGCCTTTCCAGTGGTTCTTAGGGCACTTGAAAGCCAGACCCGACTGGATTGTGGCAGGGATTCAACAAAAAGGAGGGCCAAGCCACAGCCAAAGATGCGGGCACAGGAGGTACGGTACCAAATGGACCTTCCTGCACTGACCCTGATAACAGCAAACACACTCTGAACCTTCTAGTGGCTTCCAAGAGAGAAGGGGTCTGCCCCAGGCATTCAGACTCTCATTACTAGCCCCACTGTTTCAAAGTTTTTAAGCTAGCCTGCACCAAGCAAGCAGGAAGAGAACCCAATAAAGGCCTATTGATGCACCGAAGGACAGCAAAGCAAACCTATTTAGGCAAAAGCTCCAGTTAGTAAATGAACACCCACTCTTCAATGGCTATTTCAGTCACCACCAC
Organism: Craseonycteris thonglongyai; assembly: GCA_004027555.1. Classification (NCBI taxonomy): domain Eukaryota; kingdom Metazoa; phylum Chordata; class Mammalia; order Chiroptera; family Craseonycteridae; genus Craseonycteris; species Craseonycteris thonglongyai. The sequence goes on along the minus strand of PVKE010001670.1, from coordinate 19,891 downwards.
CATTAGCTATCCAGAAATCTACCCTGGAAGAGAGAGGATAAGATCCGGAACAGGATTTAACTTTTGATATTATCTTTGAAAAAGAAAAAAATAAAATACCGTATTTTCCGGCATATAAGACGACCGGGCATATAAGACGACCCCCTAATTTTATAGTTAAAACATAGGTTTAGGCCTATATTCGCTGTATAAGACTACAGCCTCGGAAGTGGGGGGTAGTTTTATACAGCGAATATAGGCCTAAACCTATGTTTTAACTGTAAAATTAGGGGGTCGTCTTATACGCCGGAAAATACGGTAAAAAAGAAGGAAAGAAAGACAGAGCAAGTCACAGGACTTCATCAGAAGTGTTGTCTACTAAACAATATGAAACATCTACCCAGGTAGTAGTAAACTTACAGTGGTTTTGCAGGTTGGAGCAAAAACAAAAATCTTTGGAAACAAAAAGCAAAATATTACAGAAAACTAAAGAATCAGATAAATTCATATTGCTATATTCATATTGCTAGGGTTTGGCAGTCTAGGCAATTAAGCTGAAAGTGAGAATCATGGAAGAGATCTACATAATAATTAGCTGCTGAGTTTTCTCATGTAGTATACTCCCAAATGGAGTATTTAGCATTCAGCAGACTTATTAGCGAATAAATGCCCAACTGGAATGAACTAGCACCTCATTCTGGAAGGCTGTTCTTGGCAGAATTGTAATATCCACAAGGCAAAGCAATTTGATTGCTGGTGTACACACTGGGCTGTGGTGAATGTCACATTCTTTAAAGCAGGGGTGCCCAATCTTTTGGCCTCCCTGGGCCACAGTGGAAGAATTGTCATGGGCCACACATAAAATACACTAACACTAACAATAGCTGGTGAACTACAAAAAAATTAACAAATAAAAGACGCAAAAACAAAAGCAAAAAAACTCAACGTTTTAAGAAGTTGTGTTGGGCCTCATTCAAGGCCGTCCTGGGCCACAGGTTGCACACGCCTGCTTTAGAATAACACATATGACAGCAAATTTCAGAGTCACAGGTCTACACCACCTAACTCCACACAATGTACTGCCACTGGACAACGTGCAAGGAAGGGTGAAGTTTCTAGACCCCAAGAGACAATTTTCCAAGCTTCACAGTTGGCCTGTATTTGAAACATATCTAGGGAAGATTTGCTGTCTCACAGGTGCACACACGAGCTTCCTGGTCCTAGGGCTCAGCAGCACACAGAAGGTGAGGGAGCTGGTACAGAGGGCAGCAAGCCTCTCAGTAGAGACCAATCATTTCATCCTCCCAACGTGGGCCAGCGCCCCTCCTTCGCACTATCACGGTTATGCGTCTTTAAATGCAGTCTGCTCCTTGAGGAGACTCCCTGGCAAGTGAAAACAGCAGCAAAGGTAAAAGAATGTGGAGAATTTGGCTGCTGCCTGCAGTATTAGGAAGAACAGCAATTACTCAACTCTCCTAGTGTCAGAGGCAGAAATGAGCATGTGAATTTCAGCAAGTTTGGGCCTGTCTTTGCTTAAGAGTCTCCCTTAGCATATCTGTCACCTACCTACCTCACCGTTGTAATAATTAATGAAGTAAATGAGAAAATGGAGAAAGAGTGAAAGCAGCAGGCCAGCACAGACATAAAAGAGAGGCATAAATTCTACCCTGAATCCAGATCAGGCCACAGTTAATAAGGCTTGAACATTGCCAGTGCTTAAAAGATGTCACTAACTTCCCGATTACAATGTTTTGCTGTCTCCAGCACCTCACACTAACCATGGGAGAACTCCAGATCTTTTCCTCCAAGCCTTTCTGTCTACTGCACTTGGCAAAGAATCAGTAGACATGATCACTTCTTCCTTCCCTAACTCTGCAAACACAAGGCAATATTTGACTCCTGCCTAGCATTCCTTTGTAATAAAAACATAGATCTTATGACCAGCAAGGCCTTAAGATACCTGCTTCAGGTCCCCTGCCTTTAAGCAGGTAACTACTCAATTCCCCTTTGACAAATTAAGGCAAAGTCAAGTCAAGGAACGTTGAGAAGGTTTTAACATATAAGCTAGCTACTAAAGGCTATTATTCTCCTGTGTCATGCTATTCTCATATGCAAGAATTTTGTGATAGTTACCTTTGTGAACAGCCTTAAATCCTTCTGGAATAAACTAGGATATACACAAATCTATTCATTATTTTGATTCAAATATGGAAATTTATTTGGCCTTTTATTATTATATCATAGTAGTAATAAATTTTACTAAAATTTGTCTGCACTATGAGAACTACAATGGTTCTGAAAAAGACACAGCACACCCAATCTTTCTCTCACCACTTGATAATCCTTGGGCTTTCAGAGATAAAACTGTTTACAATCTATCCCTTTTTCCTCACTCAGAATATAAATGCTGATGACTTTAAAAAAGCAGAGCTCCAAACTATGAAAAGTGCAAAACATTATGAAGGTTTTCAAGATCTGCCCTTGACAAGATGATGGAATGTTCTTCTGCAGAATTATAAACACACCCTCTACGGGACAGAGTCTACATATCCCATATGCATGATTTCTTACATGTTTCAGGGTTGAAGTGGTCCAATTATATTCTTAATACTAACAGTCTAGTTCAGGTCAGACATCCTCAAGGTACCATTGCCTTATTTTGGCAGGTCTTTCGGAATCTTCAAAAAGAGGTATCACAACTCTCCCAGATTGAGATGCCTTTTGTTTTATCGCAGCTGTGAACCGTTTTGCTTGTGGCCTTTGGATAAGAAGCTAAATAAGTTACCTCTTGTAGACCAGGACTTTGTAGGCTCAGGTTTCATTCTGCCCTGCCAGAAATTCCTTTCTGTTTTGAATCTGAGATGTTTGTTTATGGTTTTTGTTTTGAAATGCTAAATAAGACAGGCACAGTCTCTAGTTACAGCCTACAGTATATCTTTTTTTCCTTCTTTCCTTTTTTTTTAACCTTGCTATAGCCAGAATGGCTGGTTGTGAAGGACTTAGCTAAAATTTCCAAATAGTAGACTCCTCAAATTATCTCTTAGGAACTTGAAATGTAAAAATGACAACACCTTAAAATAGAATGAGCACTTAATTTCCATTCTTAAATGTTGGTAAGACAAATGTTCCCAGAATATTTCAAATTAGGTGTTACTTGTCAAGGTGAGAAACATATTCTTAAAAACTCTGAAACTGGGATGTTTATCTCCTCTTGCTTGCAGGTTTCATGTTTGAATACCAGCACTCTCCATGGAAGAGGCACGACAATGACGGGCGGGGGTGGGGGATCAATTTCTCCTGTGTGATAAGGTTTGGTTGTCAAGGAGAAAATAAAAAAAAAATTGTCAACTGCTGACTCCAAGGATCATGTACCTTCAAGTTTTCTCCTCATTCCATCACAGCCAATATAAAGCATTTGCCTTGTGAGTTCTCAGTCCCTATTTACCCTGTAAGGAGGGGTTCCAGCTGTCTTAAGTGAGACCACACCTACATTAGGGACTAGAGAGGAAAGAACATCAGGTATTTTAATTCTGGGCATTCTTTTCTAGCCTTGCACTGTAGCACAAAGGCTCTCCAGAGAAAGTGCGAGGCAAATCCCCAGTAGAGCCACAGTATTATTAGGTCACATGAAAGACAGTTGGCTCGCATGGAATCAAGAAAAGCCACACAGGGAAGCCGGGATGGCTCAGTGGGTTAAGAGCTCACTGCAGCGCTGGGGACTGAGGATCGAATCCCGGCTCCGACCCGTGCGGAACCATGTGCTGAACTGGGAGCTCCCCCAGTCCAGTTCTCTCTCTGTCTCTGTCTCTGTCTGTCTCTCTCTCTCTGTCAAAAATAAGTAAATAAATAAAAATATATTAAAAAAAAAGAAAAAAAAAAGAAAAGCCACACAGGGAAGCCGGGATGGCTCAGTGGGTTAGGTGCTCACTTTGCAGCCCTGGGGACCGAGGATTGAGTCCTGACCCCGGCTCGTGTGGACCCATATGCTGAACTAGGGAGTGCCCCCAGTTCAGTTCTCACCAGGGCGAGACCCCGGCCCAGTTCCTGCCCTGTGCAGCCCCATACCCCCTGTGGAATAAAACTATGTGGAAAAACCAATGATGTGCAATTATGGAGACTGTTCTGGGCCCTCCCCCTTCTCTCTGTCTCTGTATCTCTCTGTCAAAAACAATAAGTAAATCTTTTTTTAAAAAGCCACACAGGTGGACACAGGGCCGTGCACCATCTCCTGCCCATTCTCAAGCCTGCCCTTTTCCTTGAACCACTGGGCCTGTGGCTGCTGCCTTCTGTAACCCCAGTGACCCTAACCTGGCCTTGGCAATACTCCTGGGGTCTCCAGTGTCTCCAGCCATGTCTGGAACTGCAGGAAACTTCTAACAATAAAAGAAAGTTTAACTCACTTTCATGAAACCATATGCCATCAAGATTAAGATATGTCACCTTTTTAAAACTAGTAATTTGAAATAGCTCTGTGGAAGGACAAAGTTAAGCCACCACATCAAGCAAATATCCACATTCAGCTGACACACCACAGCGGCTGGGAGTTACAGTCACACTGGGTCGGGTTCACGAACAATTTCTTGGTCCAGAGACCCCAGACTCATGGCCCCTTGTTCTAAGTATTTCATAGACTCATTCTTTCTGACAAACATCTCAAACCAAAATTCCTCCTGCTGAGTCCCCCAGTAGTGAGACTTGTGAGCTATTGCAAGTCATTAAGTATGGAGGAGGTGTGAATATATCCACAAGGTTGATTCTTAAAAAATGTTTATATAGAGAGAAAGCTAACACAGAAGAAAATGAGAAAGGATGGAAAATAGAATGGAAATTGGATTTCATGTCAATTAGCGTTATAAAATCAACTTGGCACCAAGAATACCAGACATTATATACATACAAACACACATGCATGTCTATGTAACCATCCATCTGACATATGGATTAACTCTCCCCAATCCCCACTATAATATGTACTTGATAGATGGCTATTAATATTCCATTTTCACAAAAGAGGAAAGTGCAGCCCCAAACAGATAAGCAAGCTGGCTGTTTAGTTAATAAAATAGCAGAGCTGAGACTGGAACACAGGTTTGTCCAGTCCCAAGGCGTATTTTCTATTTCCTAAAACATCCTGCACATAGGAGTGAAAGAAGGAAGCAAAGGGCAGCCTCAGGCCTTACTTGGTGTTACTTCCTCCACGAAATCCTTCTTCACTGTCTTCACAGTTAGGACCTCTCTGGTTCTCCTGAGATGCTCAGCGTCTTATCTCAGGGCTTAGCAGCTGTAACTGCCTTGGCCTCTAATTGCCTTAACTACTTACCAACAGACCATGGCCTCGGGAAAGCAGGCCCCTCTTCTCTACTTTCATTGAAAAATAATTTATCATAGGCGCAGGTCATCTTAGCAGGTCTTGTTACTGCCACACTCAGTCCCACAAGCTTTACATGTACGGTACTAGTTTTTTGTTACTTAAAAGTGTGGTCCCCGGACCGGCAGACTGACATCGCCTGGGAGTTAATTAAAAATGCAGAATCTCAGGCCTGAACCAGAACTACTGAATCAGCATCCTGCATACTTAAAAAGATCCCCAGGTGCACATTAAAATTTCTTTTTTTTTCTCATTTAACACTCACCACACACATAGGTGATATCTATTACTATTAAGAGACCAGTATACTGAGGCTGAGAGAAGTAGCAGCACTACCACCAGCACAAAAAACAGATCACTAGCCTCTGCTCTGTAAATGCCTGTGGGCGAAAGGATGGCAGGGAAACAGGTGGGGCTCAAAGAAAACCGAGGAATGGCCTGGTTCCATGTCTGACCTCTGGTTTTTGCCTCATTTGTGCCAACTATGGCAGCAGGTGGGACAGAGGCCCCACGCAGGTGAGCTGCAGTGAGACTACCTGTGACCCTAGCTCAGGCCAGGCCAAATCCTATGGTGACTGACAGCGTAAACACTCCAGGAACCGGGAGCAAACTCTCCTTATGGAATATACGGTGAAGGAAAACGTATGGTATCGATTAGAGTGAGTTTAGGTGCCCGCCCTCCCTCAGATGAAATATCAACTCACACATAGGTGGGTTCAATTTACAGCTCCTACAACTAAGTGGGGAAAATTTCAGATCCCACCATCTTTACTTTTACCCAACACATATGCCAGTGGTAGAAATTATTTAGACAAAGTATAACAAATGGCCATGAGGAGGAAAGGGAGCAAATGACTGCAGAAGCCTTTATGTAAGTTTATGTCAACACATTTCCAGTGTTGGGGTTAGGAGGCAGGGAAGGGGATTTGACCTCAGTAACAACTCACTCCTTTTCTACGAGCCCGAACTCCTTAGCTACTGATGATCAATTACTCAGGCAGATGAGGATTAAGCAGAAGAGAACAGGCTGTTTTACTTATACTGATTAGTAGCTTTGTTGCTATTGTTTACATGTGCCAGTCATTCTAAGTGCTCTTTAGGGACTCATTCACTGAGTCCTTAGAGCACCCTATTATTACCCCCATTACACAGATGCGATAGCTGAGAGGTACAGACAAGCAGAGAGTACGGACGTGAGCCCAGAAACCAAGTTTCTAAGCATTATACTCTTCTGTCGAAGGATAAAATATTCCCATGGGGAACTAAACAGATGGAGTGGAGGACTGAGGAATTAAGATCTGTTCACTTCATAAAAGAAGAAGAAAACAGGGATCCTTTTTCATTTTTTCATGTGGGTCTTAAATGAACACTGACCAGTGTTGGCCTCGGAGGCATTCGTAAATGTAAGTCTATTCAGCCACTCTGTCTGTAAGACGGGGCAGGTTTCCCACGACTTGACCAGGCTCCTTGGCCAGGGCAAGCAGCAGAGAGTGGGTGAACTGGGAGATGCTGATAAAGGCACACCTTTCAGTTCACTGCCCACGCTCATCTGCTAAAGGGAACATGCCAGAACAAAGAGAAAATCACTCTCAAAAGGCAACATGCCATTCTGAACCAAAGCTAGTAAAGTGTTAAGAACACCGCCTCATCCTTAGGCATTGGGAAGCACTCCGCTATGTCTCGCACAGGCTGAGAAAAATGGGTAGGGTCCCCACCCGCAACAGAAAGAGCTCCTACTCATATTTTTTCATTGAGTTTGAATTCGGATTCTACTTTTCAGCTTTGCCACCAGGGCTGGAAAAAAAAATCATCTTAGATCCTGTGATTCCCAGAACAAATTTTAGCCACATATTTCACTCAATGATTAATCACAGACAGATTCGTGATATCACTTCTACTTGGCTTGATGTGGACTTGTGCTGCCTTATTTTTTTATCTTGATGAAAAGAGTGTAGAAAGCGGGGAACTGGCGGTCTGAGAGGGAGGTCCCCAGGCTGCTCAAACCCTGCAGAAAGCCTTATACAGAGAAGACGATCGATGAATGGGTGATTGATTTCTATGCAAAGTCTAATCGGAGCTTTGAAAAGTCAGCTTTGCAGAATTCAACCTCTGAGAAGGAAGGCTTTCAGTTTGTTACTCATGTATGCTTGGCTAGTCCACTGTTTCTTCCTCAAAATAACTAACTGAGAGTCATTAGGACGTCTCCAAAATACTGATACTGCACATGCCGTATAGCGTTACAGGAACCTGATTCACCAAAGATATTTACCTTCCACTCACTTTACCACCTCCTGGTCAATGGTATTTACACACTAAGGTGGCCACTGCCATCTCTCATGTTAGTGCCATAGCCTGAGAAACATTAAACACACCCACATTTTTCAGGAATTTCACAATTAATGTCTGGAATGTGTTTTGGATTATTCTTCAAAGGATGACATAGTTGCCCTAAGATGAATTCAATATTTTTCCCTTCTCCCATTTGTCATTCTTTAATCCTCCCACTCTATTACCTTTTTAGGGTCATCTGTTTTATCTATTTCCACCAATTTCATAATGCCTGCCCCCTGCCCCCCCCCCCCCGCATCCCCAAGCAATGTCCTTGGTTCATCCAGATCATCACATCTGAAGCTAGTCCCACAAATCCCAGAAACCTGCAGCAAATCATTAAATACCTCCTACAGCTGAATATAAAATATAATGCCCATAGGTTAAGGACTGTTCCATTTCCTTGGTAAATTAACCTGTATGTTCACAATTGTACTGCCAACATATTGCTTTTGAGACTCTACTTGTCACTTAAATATGAATTAATGGTAGCAAATATCTCGACTTGCTAATTCTACCTTTCTGGTCCTATGCAATTCATTTGCCCTTTGCCAAGTATTTTATGTGACTGGACTCCTAAATAACAATGAAGATTCTGTAAGCTTCAGAGTCAAAGTGAAGGTCGCAAAGTCCTGTCATTTGTATAGGTGCAGTGAATAGTCTCTCCATGTTTTGTCAATATTTACTTTTGGGAGGAACTAATTATTTCCTTGTTTACTTGCATTGGTTTCTCTTCCCGTGCTTTATAAATGTAATTTTATAGGCCCTCTGCCTGCTTCTCTCTCTGGCAGGAAAAAGCTCACTCTACCTAAAGGCTTTTAGGTAGAAAATGAAACATTCAGTAACTATCTTGCAGTGATTAAAAGAGAAACTGTAACCTTTTGATGGCAACAGTATCAGAAAACCACACTAGTTCTTCTATTTACCTACTGCCCCAAGAAGAATGCATGAAAGTTTAAAATACCTGGGGGAAAGAATAACAGAATCGGGTTTTGAAAGAGGCAGTTGCTAGAAGGTAGTGGTGAAAACAGGCAAGTTCCATAACGATGAAGCCACTGAGTAAAATAGTCACCAGAAAGTTGGTGGTTATCTGACATAGTGATCACCTGGATCTAATACAATGAAGTTCTCAGAGCAAAGCCACTCACTAGTGTCCACCAAGTTCCAGATCACTGTCCTTACCAAGTGTCAAACTCAAGCCATCATCTTGCCCTTCTATTACTTTGAGAAGGATGATCCTACACCCTGCTCCTCACCCCACCCCTTAGAGAAGCACTATGTACTATCCCACATTAGGAGGAAAAATGGTCATCACACCCATATCTCAAAATATAACCCTCTCTGTCCAACCAAAACATTCTTCCTAGAAAATCCCACTTTAGTCATTCTTCAACACTCTGTCTCTGATCTCCCAAAGAGGTCTCCCATCCCGTCTTCTTTCTCAGGACTTCAGAATCTAAACTTGTTTCTCTGACCTGGAGGCGGGCAGCCTAACCAAGAAACAGGCCACGCCGGATATTGTAAAAGTTAGCACTGGAAGACTCACCAGGGGTGTCCAACCTTTTGGCTTCCCTGGGCCACGCTGGAAGAAGAATTGTCTCGGGTCACACATAAAATACACCAACACTAACGATAGCTGATGAGCTTTAAAAAAATTGCAAAAAAAATCTGTTTTTAGAAAGTTTTTCGAAATTGTGTTGGTCCATATTCAAAGCCATCCTGGCCCATATTTGGCCCATGGGCTGCGGGTTGGATAAGCTTGCACTAAATTAATGGAAACAGGACAGAGACTTGTGCCCTCCCAGGGACCAGAAAGCATTTCTTAGACCAAGTTGGAAGGGGTCCATTTCCGTCCTGATTTATCTAACTCACTTTGTGAACTGCAGTTAAAAACGTGATTTCTCCCCCTCGTCACAAGCCAGTATGGGAAGTAAGGCAAATAAAAATCACTGCACGTTGGCAAATAGAGCAATGTAATTTGTATTTAAATGATGCCATCGAAAGCAGGTAGATTAGTCATGACAATATTTCCATACCATGCAATATATTTTCTCAGTGGAGCCAAATAAGTTTTTCAAAAGAGCTTTCATTAACAGATACAACCAGTAGGGGTCATTTTAGTGCAAAAATTGCAGCAAAAGAGACTTCAACATGTATAAAACAGATCAATTCCTCTTCATGTTAGCTATGCTAATCATGCTTCAGCGTGTGACTCCGAATAAAAATGGAAACTGAGGTAAACACCGGCCTTTGAGAAATTTCTTGCAAAATAACAGAAAAACAAAAGAGAAAGTCATCACCTTCTTGACAATTATTGACATCTAACAACTCCTCGAATTCTTAAAAAGAAGAAAGCAAAAAGGTTACTCACTTAAGCTACGTTTTCCATAAATCTTATAGTAAAGTGAAAATAGTGGAAATTTTAAGACACACGATTGGGAACATCTGTCTAAATCTAACCATTATATTATGCCAGGTAATATTGTCCTTCTCACTTTGGTTACATGGATTCAGAATGACACTTGACGGCTGGCTGCTTTTAGAATTCTCTCAAATAAAATAAAATAAAACAAAATGCCCTGGGCATATAATTCTGGTAGCTGAAAACAGGCCTGCTACATGAAAAGTGTTGCCAGAAACATGAATTCAGATGTAATCGTGGCAACAAATACTTCCCAGCATTTTTAAAGCTACACCAAGTGCACGGAGGTGTTAGCAGAAGAAACGGAGCTATGAGGGATCGCATCATTTCGCAGCAATGAGAGGCTCACCCACAAACTGCCAAAATAACTCCACACTGTGACACGGGCTATTGTCGCCAAAACACTTGATTACCGTGACTGCTCCCTGGGCTCCATATTTCCTTCACCAGAAGTGTATCATGAGAGAACAAAACCAGGGTGAGAATCTTTAGAACCTCCAGAAGTCCTCCTCAGCGCATAGCACATTGCACTGCATTTAACCTTGTTCCATGTGGCTTGTTCTTCCTAGATTTATGGGGGGCTGCCTTAAAGTACATTGCACACTCCAAGTGGCAGGTTTCAAAGATGCATCTTGTTGTCCCAGTCCCTCAGAATTACTGAAGTCAAACACATGACATTGTAGCAGAAAAACCTCCTGGGCATTTTTCCTGATGTGAGAAATAAATACCTTATAAAATGGGCTTTTGTATGTCAGGCAAATGAGCTCTTCTAAGTCAGTGTGTCAGAGTGAAGCAGCACAGATCCCTCTACTCATTACTCTATCCACTAGCTTCCAAACCAGAAAGGCCTCCCTCATGCTCCAGAAGTGTCCAAACTCTAAAAACTACAGGTGTCGACAAACATGTATATGCATGTGTATTTAAAGAAAATAGCAGAATTAAGGTTGCTACTCTCTCTCCAGACTCCCAGCACAATAAACAGACATACTCAAGGAAGCTTCAGAATAAACCTTCATTCCCTGTTCTAGACACTGGCTGTGAGTAGCAAGGAAGGGTCAGGAGGCGAGGGATGCCTGTCCCTCTTCGTCACGCCTCCTCCAGAGGTAAGGCAGCCAGCTGCTCCCCTGCTCAATGCACTAGGGTGCCCAGAAACAGCATCATCACCCCAACGTCAGTCCAAGCTGGGAACCCAGTTTTAACTGGTGCTTGTCAGATAAAAAGAACTCACCTCCTCTGTCTAGACCCCAAACTAGACCAGGCACATCCCAAGGCCGAGGGAGGCGGGACGGCCCTAAGGCCGACCCCCCACCCCCACCCCGTGCTTCTCCCACCGAGGGGAGGCTCCGCTAATCTAATCTCGCCCTCCCTCCATCAGTCTCCACACCGCGGTGCACAATGCTTAGTGGAGAAACCAGGACAATCCTCGCTGTCAAACAAACAAAAAGAAGGAACCGGCAACGATGGGAAACATGCGGATACCTGCGCTTTAAAAGCAGCCACTAACAGAAACAACTTTCCGCTCCCAAGGGCGAGCCCCCTCCCCCGTTCATTCAGGAGAGACAGCCTGTGACTGTTTTCAAGAGGCACATACATGAGTAACCACCGTAGGTAACTTCCCCGGCGCTGACATATTCCGGAGCTGAAACTGATTTATCTGCGGAGGAGGAGGAAGGGGGTGAAGGAAGAGCGCCAGGGAAAAATCACGCAGGAGTCACAGGCAGTGGGAGCTGCACACACAGAGAACGCGGACGGTGCGCGGCACTCGGTTCCACACCGCGCTAGTGCCGGGAGGGGGGCGGGGGTCGGGCTCCCCCAGGGGCTCGGCGACAGCCTCCGCGGTGCCTAGCCCGTGGCGCCCCCACCCCACCCAGCCCCCATGGCCACGCGTGGGCCCTCTGCGCGGCCGGGGGGACGCCCCCCAACACACACCCGCCGGCCCCCACCCAGGAAAATCAAAACTCGCCCGCGGCCGGCCAAGCTTTGGGGGTGGGGGGGGGCGCAGGCAGTGAGCGGGAAGGGCGGGCCGAGGGGCTCCCTCCGGGGCCGGTGAGCGCCCCTTCTCCCCGCGGAGCCCTCGCTCCTCGGAGAGACGCGGCCAAACTTTGTTGGGCGCAGCCAGCGCGGCGGGGGCCCCGCGGCGGGCGGCCGTACCTTCGCAGACGCCCACTTCGTACTCGGTGATGGAGTCGCCGTGGAGCGGGGGGCGGATGACACAGCGCAGCCCCCGGTCGCAGGCTCCGTGGAGCCCGTAGGCGCCGCCGCAGCTCTCGTTCCTCTGGCGGGCGCACATGTAGCAGCAGCCGCAGACGCCCTGCACGATGCTCCCGGGGCAGCTCTTGGGCTCTTCGCACTTGGACTCGTCGCAGGGCAGGCAGACCAGCGCCCGCGTGCCGGAGCGCGCCAGCAGCAGCAGCAGCCCCAGCAGCGACACCAGGACGTGCCCGCAGCCGGCCAGCCCCCTGCCCCCCGCCACCAAGTACATCCTCCTGCGCCGCCGCCGCCTCCTCGCAGCCGGGCCGGGAGCGGGGCGGGCGCCCTCCCCTGCGCGGGGCACACGCGCCGCCGCCGCACCCGCAGCCCGCGGTCCTCGCCGCCCCCCGCGGGGCCCCCGGGGCGCGCCTCCGCTGGCGGGGCGAAGCCCCCGCCCCCCGTGCGGGCCGCGCCGACCCCGAGCCCACGAGCGCTGGCGCCGGCAGTGGCTTCCCTGCGTCCTCCTCCTCCCGGGAGGGAGGGGAAAAAAAAAAAAAGAGAAGAAAGTTTCCTCCCGGCGGCTCCGGTTCAACCCAAACTTCTGGCGGCGGCGGCGCTCGGCTCCAGCCCCGGCGGGCGGCACCGCCTCGCGCTCCTCCGCGGCGCTGGCGGCGGCGGCGCAGCCTCCGGGCCGGTCCCCGCCTCCCCAGCCGCCGAGTGGGCGCGGTGGCGCAGCACAAGGTCCGGGCCGTCCGCTCCGCGCGCTCGGCTCGCCTCACTCCTGCGCCGCTGCTCCGGGCGCTTGTTTATGGCTGGAGCCTCCGCCGCCGGGGCTGCGCCCTCCCCCATCCTACCTCATCCCCCGGCCCGCGCCCCCCCGCGCCGCGCGCCGCTCATTGGTTGCCTCTCCCCCCCTCCCGCCCCGGCCGGCCCCCTCCCCCCGCTCCCGCCTCCCGCCCGGGCGCTGGGCCCGTCCTCCCTCGCCTCCTCCTCCTCCTCCCCTTCCTCCTCCTCCGCCTCCTGCGCCCGGAGCCCAGCGCACCGATCCGGCCTTGCGGGCCGAGCCCGGGCGCGCCTGTCTCCGCCGGCACGCGGCGGCTCGGGGGTTTGGGGCGCACCCGGGAGGCCGCTCGAGTCGCGGCGCCCCGAGTGCCCGCGGGGCCGGCCGGGGCGCCCCGAGGGCCAGACCTCTCGGGTCGGGTTTGAGTTCGGAGAGTGGCGGGGAGCCCCCCAGCTCGGGGCCGCGGGGATGGCTGCCGGCTGGGCCGGGGCAGCCGCCGGATCGAACCCCGGGAAAGGGAAACAGGCACGAAAGCTCCGCACGCTGGATGAGAATCCATCTTCCACTCGAGCTGGGAATAGACTTTGTAAAAGATATTATGTAATGGAGTCTCGGGGAGCTCGAGACGCCTCCAGCGAAGCTGCTGGGGACTTAATTAAGCGCTTTAAACGGTCTCGGTAAATGCCCCGCGGGGTGTGGGGAGGGCCGGTGGGGGCTGCTGCAGCTTGAGTTGAATTTTAACTGTCCACATCCTGTGTTTTCTGCCGCTGTGCTGTATTTGGGGGGGGGGGGGGTGAATGGAAAGTAACAGCTGAATTTTTCTTCCTTGAGTAAGGCCGAATACTGGATTATCACAAGTCTTGACATGACTAAATCCGCATATCTCATGCATCATTAGTGTCATCTGACATTGCCCTCTTCTTTCCTCAGCTCATGGATAAAAGTGGTGGATTTAAATTTTTTCATTTATTGTGAATGTATTAATAAAGATGTATGGTTAATATTCTATGGATACCCCCCTTTTTTTTAAAGCAACAGAAGTGATGCGTCGTGTGGTGATTGTCTCTCTTCTGTGGTTGTCTGTTCTCTCAATGGTCCGCTCTGTAGTAGTAGCCTGCCATTCACAGGATGTGCACCAGAGTCAATAAAATAATGAATTAACAAAAAGTGACTTGGATCCGCGTGGAAAAACAAATGTCAGGTCCTGTGGCAGGTGTGAGGTAGGAATGGCCAGTGGACCTTCTGATCCAAAATGGTCTGACTGCAGGAAAGTGGCAGCCAAGTGGATCCTGAAAATCATGAGTAATGAACCAAAAATTAATAGCATGGCAGCGGACGGAGAACGGAAACAAAGATGCCTTTGAAATCCTCTGTTTGCGGAACATATTTATACGTATTATAAATATTTTGGTTTAACCACGCTAATCCTGAATGGAATAGCCAAAGTTACCAGTGGAATATTCCCTAGTCACTGGCCTTGGAAAACGAAACATTTCTCCAATCCTATGTCCTGAGGAGGTAGAGGGTTCATTAATGGTCGCTGATTATCAGAGGGTAATAGAGAAGATACTAAACAGTGGAAAATGAGCCGTGAGCATCCCACTTTTTAGATGGTAAGTCCTTCAGGTCTGTTATGATTAGTTTTCAGGGATGTTGTACAATTACTGCCACTGTGTAGGTCAGGTTAGATGATCTCCAAAGGATCTTATACCCTAAGGTTCTATAGTTGTAAGGATTAAGTGGTAAAATCATTTAAATATGTTACGTTTTCTAATAGCAGAATTCAAGACAAGCAAGACACCCAGCACTGTTGAATACCCAACCAGGCAGCAGCACTTCACTGTGGGATCTGCCAACAAACTGTCATCATTGTGCTCTGTTAAAAGGCCCTTTCCACTCTTGCAGAGGAGGTTATCTATATTTCTGTTCAAATGCAAGTATAAAGGCATTATTAAAATGTAGCAGATAACATTGTAGGACTCAACAGGAAAAGCCAAGGTCAGGTGATGGAAGAAAATGCAGAAGTGAGAAAGCCCCTTTCATTTGGAAAAAAAAAAAAAAGAATCATTGTCAAGGTCTTGTTTTTTTTTGTTTTTGTTTTTTGTTGTTTTTTTAAGTCAATAAATTAAGGGTTAGGGAAAGCTAGAGATTGAGCACAGTCAGGGGACGATATGGAGGCCACCGTTCATTCTTCCTGAGATTCTGGAGGTAGAACTACCTGGAAGGTAGTTAAGACAGACTTCTGGGAATGCAAGCCAGACTTAGAAAGGACTAGAGAGAGCCTTAAGATGTAAGATGAATGCATGAGCTCCGAAAATTGAAGTTTTGCCATAGAATTCATAGAGAAGCAAAGGAGAAAACAGGAATCATTTCTTGAAGCCTGTAACTAGTGGCAAATAAGAAACCTGCAAGCATCTGGCAGCTTCTCAGAAACCAG
The DNA here is from genome assembly GCA_004027555.1 of Craseonycteris thonglongyai. Lineage (NCBI taxonomy): Eukaryota > Metazoa > Chordata > Mammalia > Chiroptera > Craseonycteridae > Craseonycteris > Craseonycteris thonglongyai. The sequence goes on along the minus strand of PVKE010001670.1, from coordinate 4,386 downwards.
AGTATGAACCAGGAGCTCAGTTACAAAATAGCTTGTTTCTTCTCGGGATCTTACTACCAGGTGGCGGGAAGCCAGGGTGGTGAGATGGATGCTCAAACACAGAAGGGTTCCCTCATCCTTAGAAACCAGACTAAGGATACAGAAGAGAAGCTGAGTGGGCCCAACCAACATGGTGACAACTGGTGGTCAAGGGAGAGAGTGGATTGGGAGGGATTACATAGACCCTGAAAGGCATGTGCAAATGTAAGAGAATCACACGTGGAACATGGCTTACTGCCTCCCTCCTCTGGGAGATTCTTGAGATTATTCCCTTGTCTATTCTACAGTATTTTGTGAGTACATCTGCTTGTAGCATTTATCATGTTATATTATAAATCTGTCTCTCAATAGCTCTGAACTTGATTAGATTGATAGCTCATTGGAGGGGGCATGAGATATAAGAATACATGCATGTGAGGTGAGTTGAAAAGGAGAGAGGGAAGAATTACAGACCAAAAGGTATTTCAAACATTCTTGTCTGTGGCCCTTCTCTTGTTTTTAGCAAATGGCTCTAAAATAAACACCCGAAAGAATGGGTGGGGCAGGAGGGAGTCTTGCAAACTGGAAAAAAACAAAAAAACAACAAAAAAAAGCAACAATAAAACAAAACAAAAGAATCCCGTAGGTGGGAAAGGAGAATTAGAATATACTTCTGATGGAGGTCTGAAAGCAAGAGACAGTCTGCCCTCTATTGGCCGTTTCGGGGTTTGGATGGGAGGGGTTTTGCTACATTGTTGAAAATGTCTGAAAATCGAAGTGCCCCGCTGGGGCCTAGAAGTGGAAATGAGAGCAGTAGACAGAACTGTAGTGTTAGAGCCCTCCTCCCTGATGTAGGGTCGATAGTCAACCTCTCTAGTAACACTCCGGGAGGTGCATACTTACTATGTTCTCTCTTCCTAAAAAAAAAAAAAAAAGTAAAAGTTGCCTTTTGCGTCTGATACACACTGAGCGGAGCTGCACAAGAGTAAAAATCTTGTTATTTTATAATGACGTTTCATACACATTAGAAAGATCTATGAAGAGAGCAGGGACCAGGTCTAGCTCCGTTCATACTCTTTCCCCATCTCTGTGGTCTCCCTTAGCTGGAATCACTTTTTCCTGGGTTCTCACTTAACCTAGGCTTGGACCACTTCAGTGGTGTAGGGGGTCAGCCCTAATTTGGGAGCTCAGCCATCTGGTCTTGAGCTCTGGATCTGGCACTTGGGCTGTGTTATCACCACCTAGTACCTCATTTATTAAGGGGATTCCTGTCTTAATGGCCTCACTTGTGCGTGGTCGCTGCTCCAGAACTACTGGAAGAGCAGTACGTCAGATTGTTGGGCTGTTCTGGGTCTCGTGCATTTCCAGAGAAATTTTAGGGTCAGCTTGTCAGTCTCTGTAAAAAGTCAGCTGGTATTTTGATAGGGATTCCATTTAATCTGTAGATCAGTTGGGGCAGTATTGCCATTTTAATAATATTAAGCTTTCCGATCCATGATCATTTTATTTCATTTATTAAGGTTTGGCCTAGATTTATTCTCTCTATCTCTCTCCCCTCACAAGTTTAAGAAAGAGTATTTATCCATTCTGAATCTGTTTCTTTTGTAAAATGAGGACAATAGTATCAACCACACAGGGTATTGTGTGAATAAAACGTTGGTTCTCCTTTTCCCTGGTTGCTTTTAGAGTCCTTTAAATTGAATGTCTCCTCAAGTTTTATGCCTGAGCTAGAATCTCAACACCTATTACTATGTAACATCTGTCTGACCCCCAGGTATTCCCCCGCCCTTTTTTTTTACAATCTTCCCGTTGATCTCACTTTGGCAACTTGTCTAGTCTTGAGGCTGTTTGTTGTATTCTTTGTGAACCCATCCAGTCTAAGACTTATTTTAAAAGGCATTAATTAAAAATAATGATAATAATAATAGTAGCAGCTAAGCTTTATAGAGTTCTTGCTAATAAGCATTTCATATGGGTTGTTTGAATTAATCTACAGAATATCCCTATAAAGACAGTGTGTTATGTTGTCTCCAATATCTTCCATTTTACAGTGAGAAGTCTGAAGCACAGAGGTGGTGTGGTTTGCAAAGACTCAGGAGCTATGAGGGTGACTATGAGGCTTGAAACTCAGTCCTATTTTGCCTTAAGAACCTTTGTATTTAACTGCTTCAGGCAGTAAATTGGGTAATGGTAAGTTGCTCTTCTTTTTGCTTTTGTTGCTTTTAGTGGACCAAATTTAAAATTGTTAACATCTATGACATATTGTATCCTCTTTGCTAATTTGCATATGAAAAGTTAAAACAGAGATTAGCGCCTTTCTCAAAATGGAAACATCTCCATTGTTTCCCTGATTACTCAAGAGCAAATATTTATGTAGAACTGGCTAAGTGCATATACTAATCACCTGGGTATATTACCACATCTAATTCTCACTATGACCTGATGAGATGGGTACATAATTACCTGTATTTTACATGTGGAGAACGAGAGACACAGAAAAGTTAAATACATGCCAAATGTCACATTTATTTAAAAGGGAAATTGGTGTTCAAACCCAGGCATTATTGCTCCACAAAATCACCCCACTTCCCACCATGGAGTATTAACCACTGATGATAGTTGTTATACATTGTTGGAGGCTTATTTTTCTCTCTAAAAGATAAAATGGGATATGCATCCTAGTTTATAATTGCTTTTTCATTTATATGTATTCGAGCGCTGTCTGGAAAAAATCTAGCCATTGTCAATATAATGAGAACAGTTACATGGCTGGATACTTTCCAGACAGTCTTCATATAGGGCATATTGATCTTGAGGATCAATATTTGCATCATTTCTATCATTGAATATTATTCTGTTGAGTGAGTATACCATATTATTTTAATTATGCCATAATAATATATTTTAGGGTTTTTGTTTATTGGTTTAGCATTTTCACTGCCATCAAGAAAGCTGCAATGCTTTCGCATTTAGCCAAAGTTTTAAATACGAGTGTTCAGTGATTTCCTTTGGTAAATTTCTAAGGTGGAATTGATAAATGTGGGTCAAAAAGTCTGCCCATTCTTTTACATGCATTGCCAGACTGCCTTCCAGAAGGCTTTATCTGGACATATTCCCTCAGTTACTGAAAGTGCATCATTTCCCCAGTGAGAAGGCCCTTCAGATCAAAACAAAACAACAAACAAACAAAACCTTTCCCTATTGCTTGAAAGCACCTTACATGGTAAAACTGTAAAGTTGGTTTTTTTTTGTAACTTAGAAATTGTGTTCTCATTCATTTGTTATGTTCTTTAAAATGTTCAACATTTGGAGGTTTTCCTATGACTCATCAAATATCTTAACCTAATGATCAAATCATGTAAGCTGGCAAATCGTGTGCAGTATGATTTTAAGGAAAAGTATTATGTCCTCCATTAAAAATACCCCCAAGGAAGAAGTGCTTTTATAAAACTAAACTGATAAAAGGGAATAAATGATTGAGTCTCCTCAAAAGCTGAGGCTATTTTACTTGCTGTTCTGTGCTTGCAGGCACTCTTCAGGGTTGCTGGGAAAAGCAAAGGTAAGAAAATTGAGAAGTGAGGACCCAGCCCTGCATTACAGCAAGGAGGAGGAATTTCCACTTACTACGGAGCTACCCACCCCTCTGTCTTCTCTGTCTACCCAGCTGTCCACTCTACTACATGGTTTTAATAGTCTGCAGATTCACAGATCTAAACTGCAGACGCTTCCCCCCAAATTTACATGGCATCCATGTTAAGAAATACAATTACACTTATTTAAAAAATGGGGGTATTCCATCAAAACATTCTTATGTTTATTTTGGAATGCTTTGTATAGTCCCATGAGAAAATAGCCTCATTGTTTAATCATCATATCTGACTGACTGTATTAACGCAAGTAGATTATATATTCCTCATTCACCAGACTTGACTGGCATTTGCTGTTTATCAGTGCTTTCGAATTGTTCCTCAAAGCATGGAGATATATAGTAATGTTTATTAGAATTCTGATATTTTTATATTTCTATGCTATATTTCCTGTAGCTCTTTCATCACTGACATAGGAATTCATTACCTACTTTCTGGGAGGAAATGGTGGTGATTACCAATATCTATATTCCTTCTTTTCAAATTGTCACAACTAGACAATGCTCACCAGCTTCCTTGCCGTGGGATGGTGCCATCGAATGGGATGTAAGTGATAGGGATCTTGCATAGGCTTGCCTCTAAAACCTCTTCACAATTCTGCATTTTATTTTTCTCTCTCTGCTGGCTCTCTCCAGAGGACTCTGAGGCCCTAGAAGAATTTCAAACCACTAAATAGATAGATCCTAGGTTCCTGAATAACTGCATGAACCAGACATTCCAT
>PVKE010001669.1:0-95337 GCA_004027555.1 Craseonycteris thonglongyai | reverse complement strand
AAAAAAAAAAAAAAAAAAAAAAAAAAAAAAAAAAAAAAAAAAAAAAAAAAAAAAAAAAAAAAAAAAAAAAAAAAAAAAAAAAAAAAAAGACAAGGAGAGAAAAAAGGGGACAGAAAATAATACAGGGAGAGATGATGGCCACGTTTTTTTTCTTTTCAAATTTCCAACACACTACAGATCCAAAGAAAGGTCAACAAACTCCAAGCAGGAAAAACGTGAAAAAATCCACGTCACCATCAAATGTTTGAAAACTGAATTAATGAGAAAATCTTAAAGATTTATTTTGTTTTTGACAGAGAGACAGAGAGAGACAGAGAGAGGGGGGAGGGCCCAGAGCAGTCTCCATAGTTTTATGTCATCAGTTTTCGATATAGCTTTACTCCACATGTGGGCACAGGCTGCACAGAGCAGGAACCGGGCAGGGGCCTCCCACATGGGAGTCACACCCCCATGAGCTGAAGGCCTCCCACATGGGAAGCTTGCCCCGGCGAGAACCAATCTAGGGGCTCACCCCAGTTTTGCATGTGGGTCCACACAGATTGGGGCCAGGATATGATCTTCGGACCCCGGGGCTGCAAGACGAGCACTCAACCTGCTGAGCCATCCAGCATCCCAAAGAGAAAATCTTAACAGCACCCAGAACTTTGAAAAAGATGCACTCATTACAAGGCAGCAGTAACAGAAGTGACTGGGGAGCAGGGATGCTGTGGATGCTGAGAAGTTGGGGGTGAGAGGAGGGAGACTGTATGCTCAGCAGAGCCGGCTTTGAATCCCAGCTTTGCTGGACCAAGAATTTCACATGGAATGACCACCCTTGCGGTGTCTGAGGGCTGCATGAGAGCATGTGGTCAGGGCTGCCCCTGCGTGGGGCTCACGCTGGCCCAGCTTCCTCCTCTTACCTGGCCCCTGGGGACCAGAGCAGGGTCCTGAGAACAACCCCCTCCTGTGCTCTGGTCCCACGTCTACACCCAGTGCAGAATCCGTTCCTACTGAGGCAAGGACCATCATACACGATACAGAGGAGAGGCAGCTTTTTTTAGAATAACACCTGTGTCCTGTGTGTGCACTTGACCATTTGCAAAGCCCTACCTCTTTTCCCATTTGGTCTTCACAACCACCTTCAAGGACCATAGCAAATAAGAACCACAGGCCCGGTTCACAGAAGGGAAAACTGTTAGAACTGTGACTCCCCCAGGGACCCACAGTGACCAGCACAGCTGGGGCTGCAGGTCTGCCCAGCTCTGTCTTCCATACCACTGGGCCATTCAGGGTCACAGTCCCCCTCTGGTGGGGTGGGGGCGTTGATGTGCAAAAGTGTGATAGATGCCGGAAGCTTCTCCCCGCAATGGACACTTGTAAATGTCACTGGAGCCAGGTGGGGCCTGTAAAATGTTAAACAAATAAGGGCTATCTTTTAGACAGGGCGTTTCTATAGGTCGTTTCCTGGAGTCCAGGCCAAACAGGTGAGATGGCAGGGAGGGGTTGCCTCTTCTGCTGTAAAGGGGCCCAAAGCAGCCCTGGGGGTGGGGGTTTTAGGGATGGGCCTCTGGTTTCCTCTCTAAAACCGTGTAAGCATCTGAAAGGTGTCCAAAGGCTAGAGTGGCATTTCTCAGGGTGACACAGCTAAGACAAAGGAGCTGGACGGTGACTTGTGCCATGAGAAGGGGGTGCTGAGCCGCTGTTCCGGGCCAAGGTTTGCCCACCAGCACCGTCTCTCCTCCAGCTCCTGGGCTTGCTTCCCTGGGCCATGCAGCTGACACAGACACCCCGGCTCCACTTCCCAGGGGCTCATGTTTCCAGACACCTCTTTGCCCATTTCTCCAAGGCTCCCTGACATGTGGGTGTTTGGCTTTTTCTCCACAACTGCGTAAAACTTGCTTCTTTTCAGAAGCAGAAATCTGGGCACTTCCTACGATCTCTTTTCTCCCCAGCCCCCTTGGGGGTGTATTTCCAATCTTTTGCATCTCCTGAGTTCCTCCTGGCACCTCCATCCCAAGTGCAAGGTCTAAGTACCCAGACGCACCCCAGGACTATTGCACTGCCTCGGGTCTCACCCAGTGGGAGCCCCAAGTCCAGCTTTGCAGGTGGTGGGGGTCAATCTCTATCGCCTTCTCCCTCCCATGGCACTCCACACACACATCAATCCAGGGGGCCAACAGCCTGCTTATCATGGGAACAGCCTCGATCCGCGTCTCTTCATCTCCCCCTCCACTCCAGGGAGACCCCTCAACCTATCCTACATTGAAATTCTGGACCTGCCACCAGCCCCTCGCCACCACTTCCCATCTGTCCTCTCAACACCGTGTGCCTCAGTTTCCTCACCTGTAAAATAGTAAGAATGCTAGGGCTGACCTCACGGGCTGGCTGGAAGGCCTATATGGGTTCCATCATGGGACGGGGCTTGAAGGAATCACTTCCTTCCAACATCTTTTTCAAACCTGCTCTTGGGAGCTGGTCCCTTGATGAAATCCTGGGTAGCGCTCATGGCTCATCTGCTTCCTTTTGGGTAACGCTACCACTAATGATAATCCTATGGTCACAGTGGTCTCCTGGTCTTATTTTAATATAGATTATGTTCATTCAATGGCATAACAAAAACAAACTTCATTCAAAGTTAAAGCTTCTCTCCCCTTGGCCGGGGCTGGACACAAGGAGCAAAGGACCGTCCCTGGGGGAATGTCCCTACGTCCTTTGTCCTGTTACCAACACCAGCACAGCTTCCCCCTCCTCTGCTGCCGAAGTGTTCGCAAGAGTGGGGTTCACTTCAGGTCTTCACGGCAAAGCATCCGAGTGCCCTGACCCTGGAAATCCCAAGGCTGTCAGGCCCCTGGAGCTGCTACTGTGAGTGACAATGGCCGTTCCTTCCCTTGTCACTTGAGTGGTCATTCCCATGATTCAAGAGGTACAAGGGACTTGTTCCCAGGGGGCACTGGTAACTGTGACTATGAGCACAGCGTCCCACACTGACCATGCCCTGCCCTTGACTGTCTAGGAAGGGAATTCATTCAACCACTCTCACTCTTGGTCAACAGCCTTCAGACTCCCATATGTCAGATCCAGTGGTCAGTTTACATCGTCTTCTTCCTGGCAGCATTTAACAGGGTGGACCACTATGTCCTCCACTTTGGAACACTGTCTTCATTTATGTTCGGGGACATAATTCCCGGTGTCCTCCTACTTAGCTGGCTGTTCATTCCAGACCCTGTCATCCTCTGGTCTCATCTCTCCCCTTTCCTCTCCTTCCCTCTTGCTGTTTTCCCTTTCTTCGTACAATCACTTCCTTAGTGACCTTGCACACTCTCAAGGCATTAAATATCATTTTATACTGATAACCCTAACAGATTTATCCTCAGCCCTGTCCTCTTCTGAACTTCAGGTTCACAAAGTCAACTGCCTATGTGACACACACACACTTCGGATGTCTCAAACTTCAGACTCCTGATTTTCATTGCTCACCTCACCACACTCAAACCTAATGCCTTACTGATGACTATTTGTGTATTTGTTCATTCAGCCTTACATAAGGGAATAGAAGCTCCGTGAGGGCAGGGCCTTTGTCTTGGTCATGACTGTATCTATCCTCCAGTGCCTGGCCCGGTGTCTGGCACTTACTGGGAACTTTATAAATATTTGTTGATTGAATAGACCCATCAGTGTCCTCGTCCTCGTCCTGACTTATACTGAGAAACTGACTGACCCAAAAGCCATGTCCTCTCCCCTACTTACCAGGGTGGGGCCGGCACAGAAATGCAAAGGGACCCAGCCATCAGGTTAGTGGAAGAGAAGTGAAGCAAAGAATTTGCAACACCTACAAGCTGTCACATCAGCCCCTGGAAAAACTGTTCCGTGGGGATGGTGTGGGCCAGCCCGTGCCCATAAAAGTGAGCTCTCCCAGCTCATCCCTCCTGAGCCCTTCCTGGGCCCTCCGTGCAGAGAACATGCCGCAGGCAGGAGCCAGCCGCCCACCAGGGCTGCATTGTGCATTTGCCAAACACACCCACACAGCCTGCAGAGGGGGCGAGTGCCAACTAGGTGTTCTGCTCTGGGTTGGCCCTGTGGCTTTATGACATCCATCTTCACCAGATCTTGCCAAATAAACATCATTATTATCACTGTTTACTAAGGAAACTGCAGCCCAGGCAGTGAAAGAGCCCTGAAAACTTACTCAGGGTGACTGCAAGGGAGGAACTTGAACTCCAGTCCTGCTGATGCTGAAGCCTATATGGTTTCCCGAATGTTATAAGCCCCTTTGCACCAAGCAGGAGGGAGAGGTGAGCCCCAGGGCTGGCATGGAGCCCCCAGGGCCGGCATGGAGCCCCCACAGCCTCCGAGGCAGCACTTGGATCCTCACCATACATTCCTGGGGCTGGGATTAGAATCCGTGGAAGCACCACATTGAACCTAACCTGCTTGCTGTGAATTATGTTTGAAGTCCTATGGGGATAAACACAATTCTCACTCACAGCTTTAGATCCCAGCTTCCTCTTGAAATGCTTAAATAAAGGCAGGGGGAGTAGCACCCACATACACCTATAAATAAAGGTGTAGACCTTGTTGTGAAGATATAGAATTGTAAAAAAGTAAGGAAGTGGCTGTAGAACTATTTAGAGGAAACTAACATAGGAGGAGGAGAGAATAAATACTACCTTAGCTTCTGTTATACAAGGAAATAGCAGAGCAGTTTGCAAAGTACGTACACAGAACCCTCTGTCTGGTAAGAGAGAAAGAAAGATGCAAAAAGTTTCTCAATAAATCACGTTCCCAACTGCAGTGCAAAGGTCTCTGGGTGTGTGTCCAGCTCACCTCATCTTGGAGGGAGGCAGCCGTGGGCAATGTGGTGGGGGAGGGGCAGGATGAACTTTCCAGAACAAGCCGTTCAGGTCAGTGCTCACCAGCCATCCGGACAAGAGGGGCCCAGGCAGTGGGTCCTGAATCAGCCCTGAAGTTGGAAATCGGCATGTGATATCACTTCGTGGCTTTGCAAGCCTTCCAGGCTGGTGGCCCAGCGTAGTACCCACCACAGGCGCTTCGGAGGCAGGCCTGGTTTGAATCTTGTCTCTGCCCTTAATTGGTTGTGACTGTGAGCAAGTGATTTCACCTCCCTGGGTCTGGGAAGCTCACACAGACCATTGTATCTACCTTGCAGGCCTGTGTGAGGAAGATATGGGGAAAACCACGGAGCACGCAGGGGACCAGAGCTCAAAACCAGGAACGGATGGAGAGGGCTGGCTGCTGCTTTGGACTCTCGTAGTTGGATGCAGACCTTCCTTCGTTCAAACTAGTATTGAAAATGATTTGCATCTCTGGAGCTGGACCTCTGGGTGAGGAAGAAGGTGGCCCAGGTATTTGTAACTGCACATCAGTAATGATAACCCCTGAGCTGCCCGCAAAGGGCCTTCTCACCAGTGTAGGGGTTACCTGTCCACCCGCTGGGATGTGTGCTTCGTAGCGCTGGGAACTGTGGATGTTGAGTCCTGGGCTGCATCCTGAGAACCTGCCCAGAGCCGGCACACAGGCGTGCAAGAGGCTGGGTGGTGTGAACATGTGCACGCCCGGAGGCCGGGTCACACCCTCCGATGGGATCAACCCCTGTGGGCACTCGCCAGCCTGTGGCCCTGCTGAGCACCAGTGACAGCTCCTCCTGGCAGCCTTCCCGGCCCCATCAGGATGTCCCCCTGCCCCGTGCTCCTTGTACATGCTTTGGGCCTTTGTCATTCCTGACTGTGGCAGTCCCCTCTCACAGATGCCAGGTATTCTATCAAGGATGAATTCCCTGGAGGGCGTGAGAGACCAGCACAGCAATGGCATCTGACTTAAGTACTCACAGATCCATCCAGCTGCGGGGCCCAGCCCAGGCTGCTGCGGGAACCAGGACAGAGGTCAGGAGGCTGACTAGTCAGGAAGCCATTGTAACGACCCGGTGAGCGATGACAGTGGCTGTGAAGATGGGAGAAATGATGGATTGTGGGTTTTTAATTTTTTTTAATTTTTGGTAAAATTGGCAGGATGTCATAGGCCAGGACGGAACACCCAAATGCTAAGATCTGACGGGGAGCGAGTGTGACAGAAGAAAGACCAAGGAGCTGGCCCCTGGGGCTCGGCTACACTGGACTGAGCATTTGCACTGGGCTGAGCATTTGCACTGCGCCCAGCTCTGTTCGAGGAGCTGTGGGAGGGCCCGTTTCTGTCCTCATGGAGCCAGACCCTCGTAGGGAAGTCAGAACTTGACCCCACACACACATGCTAGGAGCTGGGCAATAAGGCAAGAACTCTGACGTTGAGCCAGCAAACCTGGGCTGCATCCCACCCCCATCACAGGCCCTCCCACCACCAACCACCGACCGCACCTCTCCCCTGCTGTACGACTCTTCTCTGAGCCTCAGTTTCCTCCTCTGTGAAATGGGGATAATCATAGGTCCTGGCACAGAAGATGCTGAGATTTTAGAGAAAAGAGTGTGCTCACCACAGAGCTGCTCAGTAACCTGCACTTATTTGCGACCACGTCCCCGTCAGCCCTCAGCTCTGGAGTCCCATTTTCTCACATGCTATCTGGGTTTCCAGGAACGGGCCTGGGGACACCCCTTGCCCGCACCCTGCCTTTCTCCACGGCTGCTGCTGCCTCGGCGGCCGGGGACTTCAGGTGGCAAGGTCAAGGCCACGCTGCCCCTTGGAGTAATTGAAGATGACAACGGTATTTTGGGTCTCACGGAGACTGGTAGAGATCAAAGGCGGCATGAAGGAGCTGCTGCGACAGGCGGGAATTCCCTGGCAAATGCCACCAATTACCGAAAATTGGCTGCAGTTACGGCCATTACCATGAAGGGCGGCCTGGCTTCCCCCCGCTGGCTGCTGAGGCACATTGGTGACAGCGGCCATGAGAGTGGTCCCTGGCCAGGCTGGTAGAGGGCAGAGACACTTCCCAGGGTTTCCACCTACCACAGCAAAGGCTTCAGCACAATGACTGGCCCAGAGAGAAGCAGAGGGGGCTTCAGGAATGTTCTCTGGGAAAATAGGAAGCAGGGATCCTGGAAAGATATGTGGGGAGAGAAACTGAGCTCCAGTGACCGGCAAGGAAGGTGATGGTGGGCTCTGGGCTCTGTCTCGCATCGGCCCCAGAGGGGCCCCAGCGGAGAGGTGGGCATCAGCCCTCTGTCCTTTGGGTCCTGACCGGAGGGCACAGTGGTAGATGGGGAACCAGAGGAAGGTCTCACTTCGGGCATGAGAACACAGCACAGGGAACCTCGACGTGACATAGGATCCTAAGCCCTGCTGATGTCTGACACCCACTCACTGCCTTCTTGTCCAAGCAGTGACTTTGGGGACAGGGTCCTGAGGAAGATGGGCAGCCAGAAAATGACCCTCAGAGCAACGTGGGGCACATTTGGAATTCTAGGAGGTACCAGGGACAAAGGGAGGAAATGGTGAAAGAGCAGGTTACTCCTTCCGGAGCAGGTTGCTGATGTAATGGAAAGCTCATCATCTTTCTAGCCATGAATCATCATGGATCTAATCTCTGACTCCAACACTTGTGAGCTGTGTGACCTTAAGCAAATCAATAAACCTCTCTGAGCCTCAGAGAGTTAAGGACAACAATACAGAATTATACAGGATGGCACCATAAAATGAGTCATGATTGTTGCTGTTGATGGAAGGTCCAAGGCTAGCTGCTATGGGTGATCGGAGATGGGTCCACACTTTTCAGTGTCAATAAGAAACACATAGACTGCTGTCTCTTGGCTGTCAATCAGCTGGTCAATGGGGGTCTAATGCATCATCCTGACAGTAAACAATAAGATGGCTTGGTGTTAGATTGCTTTCAGCTGCAAGTAACAAGATACAATGAAGATGATAATTATCTCGGCCAACAGACGAGGTAAACAGAAGGGGGACTTTTGCAGGGTTGGTGTAACAGCTCAGTAAATCAAGAATCCAGTTTCCTTCCATCCCTAGTCTCTGTCATCTCCAACCTGCTGTCTTATCTAGGGCCGGCTACTCAGACATAGTTTGTGGGTCCCAGGGTAGTGAAAATGCAGGGCCCTGTTTAAAAGGCAGGAGAAAAGTGCTGTAAAAGGCAATAAAAAAGAAAATATTTTCCTTTCTCATAGTCTGTTTCTCAACCTGTCATGGTGTTTTTATTTGCTATATAATGTGCATCCTCATGAGGGCATGTGGGGGGCAGGGGGTCCACACCACGCATCTGAGTTTGATGGCTGCTGGGTTCCTCTCCTCACAACCACGGGACTGACCAGCAGTGAGCTGGCAGGGACTGGGGCACCAGCAGGAGGGGCGCAGGTGGCCAAGACCCCTCCTAGGAGGGGGGAAAGCAGTGGGAAGTGGGGCCACATGGGAACCAAGGCCCCAAGCCTCCATCACATGCTGCATTGTCCCATCAGATTTATTTCCAGAGCACAAAGTCAAAGGTCAGGTGACTTGGAATTTTAAGATGGCGACGACAGAGCATCAACAAACCCCAAGGATGGGGTCTTTCAGGGTGACTGCACTGGCCACATGCCCACAAAGCAAGCCCCCGCCTCCTCTCTGCACAGAGCATCTTCACATGATGACACCCACAGGTAGGAAGAAATTGGACTTTATTCACAGCCTCTTACCTTTTTTCCAGGGAAATCCATATTTCCCTGAAGCCCCCCAAGGGTAAGGGGATCAGATTTTAACATTGGTAAAGCGGGACACCATTGACCGGGGGGGAGGGGGTTCTTGATTAAAAATTGGGTCTATCTCCCGCCGTTTCCTAGCTTGTCATACATTCTTTCCAAAAATCGGGACTTTTTTAAAATGCCGCGGGACATGGGACAAATTGTTAAAAATCAGGACTGTCCCGCCAAAAGCGGGACGTCTGGTCACCTTAGGTTAACCTATACCAAAGGTTTAAACCTATGCCAAAGGTCTATTGCACAAGATTCAGCCCCTCCCACCCACAGGTTAACCTATGCCAAAGGTTTATAAACCTTTGGCATAGGTTAACCTGTGGGCAAAGCGGCTGAATCTTGAGCACCTTCATTCAGATTCTTCGCCCTTTGGTGTGGCCCGCTGTCTCCCTCTGTGACAGGTGGTACCTTGGATGACCAGCGGCTTTGTCATATCAGTAACTAGTGGCATTAGCCACTATAGAGGGAAATTTGGACACAGAGTCAGACATGCATATAGGGAGGACGACACGTGAAAATGAAGGCAGAGATTGGGGTGATGGGCCAACAAGCCAAGGATCTCCAAAGCTGGCCAGTAATCTCCAGAAGCTCAGAGACAGGCCTAGAGCAGATTCTTCCTCAGCCTCAGAAGGAATCAACCCTGCGCACACCTTGATCTTGGACTTCTGGCCTCCCGAACTGTAAGGGAATGCATTTAAGCTGCCCAGGTTGTAGTGCTTTGTGACAATAGCTGTAGGAAGTTCACACACCACCGCCGGAGGAAATAAATGTCAGGCTTGCCTTGACAGATGGCTGTAGCATCACTCTCCAAGTCTATTTACAAATGAAACTCTCCCTCTCAGGCACCAAAGGGCTAAGAATCTGAATGAAGGTGCTCAAGATTCAGCCCCTCCGCCCACAGGTTAACCTATGCCAGGGGTGGCGAACCTTTTGGCGATTGAGTGCCAAAGTTTATGAAATAAGAGTATACTCGCTCGACTCGCATGGCCAACCCATCCAGTGAGATACAGGTATCGATTATTTTTATGTCTATAAGAGGCATAGGATGTTTTTATAACAAAAAACAATAACTTTTTAAATGGTATTCACAATTATTTGTTTTGAAGTTTAAATGTTTTATTAGAGTGCCTAACAAAGGTATTTATATAAATTAAATACCATAGAAAATTTCTATCAGTCATTTCTTACATTTTTATTCGGTGTAGAATAACATGATATTATAATAAAATTATCATTTATATGAAACAAAAAGGAAAAAAAACATGTGACAGAATTAAATTATAGTAATAAACATTAGTCATCAAATGCATGGAGTACCCATGAAAATTAAAGAATCCTCTATCATTGTTAGTGTGATTTCTGTTGTTGTGCAGAAGAAGACAGATGAATCACATCAGGTTTCTATTTTGTTGTTTTTAACATTACACAAGCTGCACTTGAGGCATCAGTTAAATTACTCCTAAAATGGGACTTGACTAGGTTCATAATTGAAAATAATGATTCACATGAATAAGTAGAGGCAACTATCGAGAGTATGGCCACTGCTACATTTTTCAGACGCTGAAAATTTTCAGGCAAGGAATTCCATGTTTTCAGAACCGTCCCCCTCTTTTCCATATGACCCAACATCTCTCTATTGCTATAAATTTACAGTTGGCATCAACCCAAGCAAGTAATACAACAGAAAAGTCCTCCTTATAATTAAAAATCGTATACGGCGCTCTTCTTTGTCTTCCCATCTGCAACTTAGTCAGATCCATTTTAGTTGTTATTTGGACCCTGTCATCTAAACTCACTGTGAAATTGCCCTCAGCGCCCTCCCAGCTCCGCGTGCCGAAATAACTGCTCCACGTGCCACCTTGGGCACGCGTGCCATAGTTCGCCACCCCCGACCTATGCCAAAGGTTTATTTCACAAGATTCAGCCCCTCCGCCCACAGGTTAACCTAAGGTGACCAGAATTTAACATTGGTAAAGCGGGACACCATTGACCGGGGGAGGGGAGGGGGTTCTTGATGAAAAATTGGGTCTATCTCCCGCCGTTCCCTAGCTCGTCCTGCATTCTTTCCAAAAATCGGGACTTTGTTTAAATGCGGCTGGACGCGGGACAAATTGTTAAAAATCGGGACTGTCCCGCCAAAAGTGGGACGTCTGCTCACCTTACCCTTGGGCCAAGGGCCAATGATATGAAAGAGACACTTTGACTGTCATCTCATTGGTCAGACTGAGTTGTATGAACACTGACAGTCACCAACGAGTCTGGGAAAGGGAGTATCTAGAATTTCGCAAATTAGGAGGAGATGGGCAATGGAGAAGGAAGCTGGTAGTAGCTGCTGTGTCGACAATCAATGGTACAGGTCGCAGGCTAGTCTGGGAATTGTTCTCCTGTGACCTCAATCAGCTTTAGGCTGATGGCTAATCAGCACTAAGGAGTTGAGATGCGCTGAGCTGCAAAGGGAGGGGCATGGGAAACCAAATGGCTGCCAAGGCAACACTGTGGGTCAGGATCTTGCACACAGTGCCTTTGTCCTCACTGCAATCTATGGGATGGGCGGGGGTAACCCCACTTTTGCAGAGTAGGGAACTGAGACTCAGTTTAGGTAAAGTGTCCTGTGTCACACAGTAAAGTGAATGAAGTCTAAGCGGGAGAACATGAACCTGACTTTATCTAAGTCTGAAGCCTTTGCCGCAGCCCTAGGCTAGCCGAGTAGATGCTGAGGACAAGAACGTTTGGGTGACTTTCTCAAGGAACTGCAGGCAGGAAGGACTCCAGACCACACTGGTGTCCTTTTCACTCAATCCTGCTTCAGAAGGGTAAGTGGGTGTGGTTCTCTCTCAGAATGTGACAGCTTAGTCAATATTGCACCATGAAGAAGTAAAATGGAGACCCTTGTTTCAGGAATGTCTCCACTTTTGCTTTTATTTTATTATTATATATATTTTTTAAGATTTATTTTATTGTTTGAGAGAAGGTGAGGGGAAGAGAGAGACAGAGAGAAGGTGGGAGGATCCAGAGCAGTCTCCATAGTTGTACATCATTAGTTTTTCTGACACAGTTTCATTCCACACAGGTGGATGTGGGGCCATGTGGTGTGGGAACCGAACTGGGAGCCTCCCTCATGAGAGGTGAGACCCTTCACTGCCATCCTGGTGGCTACCAGTTATGCCACAATTCAGCATATGAGTTTGCACGGGCTGGGGCCAAGATTCGATCCCCAGACCTTGAGGTTGCAAGGCAAGCACTCAACCTGTTGAGCTATCTCAGCATCCCCATACTTTTGCTTTTAAAAGTATGTGATGAACTGGGGACTTGAATAGCACAACAGTAAAGATACCCCATTAAATATGCCAAAAGAGAGTGTGTGCACACAGTGTGTATGGGGCTACAGGAGGCTTGGGGCGTCCATAGACTGCCTCCACTAGACATCTTCAGGGCTCTGCTCCAGCACATTGGTCTCTGTGGCAGCTCTGTGATGAGGCCACATGAGTTTCTGTCACCAGCCTTTGCTGAGGATCCCCCCAACTCAAAAGGCTCTCCCCACAGCAGGATCACCCCAAGGCCAGTCACATGGCAACGTGGAAAGAGCAGTGACCTGGCAGCTTGGTGATGTGGCTCATCATGTTGACTGCCACGCCACAGCTGGGTGACCCTGCCGAGTCCCTTCCTGTGTCAGCCGGAGTTGGGAGGATGCAAGTGACAGAAACCAAACTGTCTAACTTATTAACCTGGCAGAAAAGAGCAGGCCACGAGGGTCTCAGAATTAGAAGTGAAGAACCAGATGGACAGGACAAGGCTGCCTAGAGGAGGGGTCCAGTCACCAGGAACCAGCAAGAGGGTCTCCTTAGCACCTCGTGGGTGGTCATGCCATGGGAACTAGATAAGGACTGGATGTTCACAGCAGGCTGTTTGTGTCTAGAAAGTAGTTCCTTCCATGAGGAAAGGGGTCAGCCCTACAGAGCCTCACTCTCATTTACTCCTCACAGCCAGCCCGTGTTCCAGATGGGAACTGAGCCTCCTGAAAGCTAAATAGCTGGCTCATTGTGGGCGTTACACGATCTGAGGTCTGTGTGGCACCCATTTGTGGTGACAGTCACAGTTCGGGGGCCGTGTTGCACATCCAACGGGAGTGGACTGATTTAAGGGCATCCATCCGCCTTGAATCCCCAACCCCAGGAGGGAGGGCCTTGTGTGGAATTCCTCACTGAGGCCCCAGCTCCCGGGGCCCTACAGATAGATGCCTGTGCCTTTCCTCTGAACGCGTATTACATAGATTCACTTGGAGTCATTTTGGGGGTCAACAACTAACCAGATGCTGGCACGCGGCCACTGCCTCACTCTTCCTGAAAGGTAGGAAGCTTTAATTCTTGCTCTTCTTAAAAAAAAAAAAAGGTTCCAGGGGCGGGAGGACACGTGAAATCAAAAGGAAATTATAGGCCCCGGGAAGCCTATTCTTCGTTTCCAGCTGCATGTCAGCTACACTCAGGGAAACGCCCCCCCTCACGGCAGGGGCCCCCAGAACCCCTTTGCCGCGGTGGGGCATTAGGGAGAAGTCTGCCTTCTCACCTGGGACCCGTCACTGGAGTTAGCAGCTTTTAAGAAACAACACCCCCCCCCCCCCCATCACTGCTGATTAAAAGGAACATCAATTTTAAAGGAGAGGTGTTATGGAAGTTTGGCCACATGGCCTTGCTGGAAAAGGTCAACCTTTCTCAAAAGCGTCTGCATTCTTTTGCTTCCCAAATTAGGGACAAGTGTGTGGGAGGGAGCCAGCCTTCCCTGTGGGGTGGCAGGCCTGTCCCTTCACTGGACCCGAGGTCCTCCTGGCAAAGACATCCAGGGGCAAGAAGAGTCCACACGTTTATACAGGGCTGTGGGTCAGGGGTGGGGTTACACAATTTCTGGTACTGAGGCCTCACCTATGCACTCTGGGAAATGTGACAATCCCTCCCCCAGCCACAAACCCCCTTCCTGTGATCGCTCACAAGCTATCTCATGACTGGGAGCATTTTCCACAGCCAAACAAATTAGCAAAAAGATGTTGGACAGTTGAGTGGAGGCCCTGTGCTCCTGGGCTACAAGTTCTCAGCCAATCTCTTTACCAAATACTCGCTGAGGCTGGGGGAGACGTGCCTGAGTTTCTAGCAAGCGAGGGATGGAGAGCAAGAATGGTCATACAGCGTGTCCTGCTTAAGTCCCAGGGGAAGCTCCGTTCATGGTGATCTGACACGTCCGTTATAGTGTTGCTGTAAAAACCAAGTATTGCTAAGAAGACCCATTCTAGAGTCAGAGCTGAACAGCCTGCCACGCTTGTCACAGTACTGAGAGCTGGGGACAGATTGAGAAATGAGACTACTGCAGGAGATGAGCCTGGATTTATTTGTTCTTTCATTCATTCATTCATTCATTCCTCCAACTAACTTTGAGGGCCGACTAAGTGCCAGGCTGCCTTCTAAGCACTGGAATCCAGTGAGGAGCAAGACAGACAAGATCCCTGCTCCCAATGAACTGAACTTTAGCAGGTGCAGCCCAGAGGCCGGAAGGAGAGAGAAAAGGAACAGCAACAAATAAACAATGCCAGCCCATGAACAGGAAGTCCAAGGGCAGTGAGACAGTGACGAGTTTTATATTGCAGGTGAGGGCACACGATGTTATGGGTACAGAGATGAGCATGTGAACAGTCCCCTTTAATGGGGAAGTGTGTCAGGAAAAGCTTCCTAGAAAGAAGTACCATTTTTTTTGAACATGTGTTATATGGCAGAAGCTATGTCAGGTGCTTGGTGTGTGTTTTCTCTAACCCATACAACAACCAGGCGGTAAGCACCATTGTCCTACTTTGGAGAGAAAAAACCTGAGGCTCAGAGAAGTTGAGTCATTTGTCCAAGGTCACACAGCAAAGTGAGAGTGGGCCCCAAGCTGGTCTGTCCCAAAAGGCACAACTACCCAGCTTCCCTCTGTGTAGAGGTGGTGAGGCCTGAGTCTAGTTTTGAGAGATAAGTAGGTACTTACCTAGTGGGTGGTGACCAAGGGGGTGGGAAGGGCAGCAGAGGGTGAGTCAGGTGAGCAAAGATGCTGAGTGTGAAGCTCCCGGCAGTGGGAAGCTGGGAAGTACGGCCACAGGGCCTGGTTCAGAGCAGGGGAGATGGCTCCTCAGCCACGGGGCCATTCAGGGTATGAAGCCGGGGACAGAGCGGCATCAGCCGCCTCGGCCCATTTCGTGCAGGCTCCCGGTTCCCCAGATGCGGTGTCACAGGACGCAGCACAGAGCAGCCTCGGTCCCAATCCCACACGGCCTCACTGTGAGGCCTGGGGGAGAGACTTACCTGCGTGTCTTCTTCCTTTGTGACGTGAGAGTCATGGGGTCCCCGTGCGTTGTCGATTTTTCAAAAGAGACTTTAGTTTTTAGAGTTTTAGGTTTACAGAGAAATTAAGTTGAACATACTTGGAATTCCCACATAGCCCCTACCCCCAGCTCGAACAGCCTCCCCCACTATCAACATCTCCGCTGCCCCCCGCCCAGAGGGGTATAGTTGTTACAATCGATGAACTGACATGGACACGTCACCATCACCCGAAGTCCATAGTTTGCATGGGGGTTCACTCTTGGTGCTGTACATTCTGTGGGTTTGGACCGATGTATAATGACATGTGTCCATCACTGTAGTACCAAGCAAGTACTTCCACTGCCCTAAATAGCCTCTGTGCTTCATGTGTTCACCCTTCCCTCCCTGCACCTCTATAGACCACTAACCTTATTGTCTCCATAGCTGTGCCTTTTCCACAATGTCATAGAATTGGAGTCTACAGTATGTAGCCTTTCCTGATTCGCTTCTTTCACTTAGCGACACGCGTTTACGAGTAAGTCTCCCTCGTGTCTTTTCATGTTTTGATAGCTCGTTTACTTTCGGAGTTCAATATTCCAGTGTCTGGATGGACCACAGTTTGTTTATCCTCACACCACGGGGAGTTGTCAACAAACACGTGAAAAGCATGGAGAATGGTGCCGGGGACACAATCGGGACACGGCAAAGGCCACTTGCCATCCGTCGTGGCATCTGACAAGCTGCCTGCAGGGCAGGGTCACTGAGGCACGTGCAACCCTTTTCCAATGGCAGGGCCCCAAGTGAGGGCAGGAACCTGGAGTGTGGGAGTAGGGCACCAAAGGCTGTGGGTGACGTGGGTCCAGTTGGAGCTGTGGCCTGAGCGCTCCTCTGAAGGTGGAGGCCACTAGCTTAGCAGGATTCTTAAAACTGGTCACGGCTCATTTCAGCAACGAGAAAGCATTTGCAACATCTCCCATGCGAGTCAGCCGAATCCTCTGAGGCCGATTGAACTAAACTATATTTGAAGCTCGCTGTGATTCCTGATTGTGTTGCTTCAAACGCAGACTCTGGGGTGTAGGTTAAAGGTAACCAGCACACCCAAATGCATCCAGCCATTTCCACTGAAGCACAGTTCTAAAGGCGGGCACAGCCACGTGACAGGTTTATTATGGGGTGCATCTCAGGCTGTGCCCCGGGAACTGGCCGTCTCAGTAACTGGTCTCACTGCTCTGGGCTGGTCACAAGCCCCGGCTGGAAGGTGTGCATGGAAGTGGGGAGGGGCTGGGAAGGCTGTCAGCAAGGATAGGGCATGACAGAAAGGACCCTGTCTCCATCGGGAGTCCCGGGCTGCCCTAAGTTGCTGTGTGACCTTGGACGTCCCTTCCTTGAGGATCAGGCTCATCTCTTCTCTGAACAAATAAGTGGGGCTCACCTGACGCTCCATGGGAGATGTGGCTGCTCACTGCCCTGAGAGCATCACTCCAGCTGTTACAAGACTGACTGCCCCAGGGCCCAGTCAGCCCAGGACAGCCCCTTGTTGCCTGGAGAAGGCAGGACCCCCCTCCATCCCCTTCACTGCCCTCTATCTGCTATTGGCTAGAAGTCAGAAACCGGGGTCCTCAGCTCCAGCCTCCATGAGGGTGCCCTGCTAGTGCTCCAATCGGACCCCAGCTCCAGGACTCGTCAGCTCTCTCTCTCTCAGGATCCACGTCCACCAGACAAAGAGGGAGCCCCGCCCTTCAGGGGTTCACTTGGACACTGCAGTTTGGGGACTCTTGAGCTGGACTGATCTACAGAGTCCCAATGCCATGAGCATGGACACAGAGCTTCCCTGAGCCCTGTGTTCTCATCCATCTAGTGCAAATACCAATACATCCCGCCTAGACTGCTCAAGGGTCTTCCGGAGCGTTCGAGGTTGTGAGGGGACATGCATCCATGTACCAGCTGGCCTTGTAAGAGGCTGCATTCAGCTTCCGTGAAGTTTTTCTGGAGACTCTTTCAACACGTGTGCCCATCTCACGATGGGTGATTTACACGAATAATGTGCGGCATGACAACGCACCTGCCCACACCACGCCACGTGTTCAGCAGTTTTTGACCCCAAATGGCATGGCCTCATGCCCCACCCTCCCTATGCATGCAATCTTGCCCCAAGTGACTTTTTTTGTCTCCCCGGATGAAAAAAGTCCTCAAAGGGAAACTTTTTGCCAATGTGGAAGAAGTGAAACAAAAAACCAGCAGAAGCACTAAAAGGCATCAAAACTGGTGAGCTCAAAAAGTGTTCTGAGCAGTGGAAAAAGCGTCTTGATAGGTGTACTGCATCAAATGGAGAGCGCTTTGTAGGTGACTGAAGTTTTAACATGTAAGAATACATATACAATTTTTTTTAAGATTTATTTTTATTGTGTTTAACAGAGAGAGAGAGAGAGAGAGAGAGATACAGAGACAGAGAAGGAGGAGGGCCCAGAGCAGTCTCCATAGTTGTACATATTTAGTTTTTTGATATAGTTTCACTTCACAGGTGGGCGCAGGTCTGCACAGGGCAGAAACTGGGCTGGAGGTCTCCAGCAGAGGAGGTGCATCCCCACAAGCTGTGGGGCCTCTAACATGGGAGAAATGCCCAGGCCGGGAGCCAAACCTGGGGCCTCCCACATGGGAAGCTCACCCTGGTGAGAACAGAATTGGGGGCCACAGCCCAGTTCAGCATATGGGTCCACACAGGCTGGAGCAGGGATTCAATCCTCAGACTCCGGGGCTGCAAGATGAGTGCTTAACCCACTGAGTCATCCTGGCATCCCCTAACTATACAAATTTTCAGTAAATTCCACTGTCTCGGGGTCCCTTCTCATATGCTGCCATTTGAGTTGCTCGGGTATCAGGAGTGGAATTGCCTGCCAGCGTTTTACACAAACACAAGATACCTCCCTGCAGAGAGCAATGGAGAGGTTTTTAGTTCCTGACCTAGCAGGACAACTTGTCCCTAATGGTCTTGTTCACCTAAGGTCAATAACTGTCTGAACTTATTTCCCAGTGACTCTCCAACCTGAACTGTTCCACTTAGTAGCTTGAGCCAGTCCCACAAGGTTGAAGGCTTCTGACATGGAACAGAAAGATCAGACTTGGTTTCTGCACAATATCTTACTTAAGCCAAGTCCATTCTTTGCTCATCTATAAGCCATGTTACTTTGGAAATGTTACTTTTTGTCTTTTCCTTCCAGATCAATAAGATCAGGATGACACGAGTACCTCCTTTCAAAGCATTGCCGAGAGGATTAAATGAGATAATGCAAAGCACTTGACACAATCCTCGGCATGTGTGTTCTTGATAGATGTTAGCTAGCTGCCATAGCAGACATGAGATGCACAAGAAATGTACTGAAATTAACTTGCCTGTTAACTGGCCCAGGGTTTTTATTTTTTACTGATTTTTGCACCCTGCTGTGGTTTTTAAACCACCCTTCCTGGAATTACCGTATCTTCATTGGCAAAGTTTACTTTTAGATCCAAAGGGTTTAAAAAATTATATAGCTATCTCTGCAGTGTTGGCGCAAATACCTCACATGGGGTGTTCTCTCTCTATCTCTCTGTAGCATCCAACTCCCCACATCTTCACACTGACAATATCTCTCACTTTGTGGGGAAAAAAGTTTTTAGCATCTGCTTTATAGCAAAATGTACTCCTGGCTTACACTGTGTTCTAATGACTGAAAAAAAAAAAAAAAAAGAGCAGAGCTGTCTCCAGTGGAGCAGCCTTTGCCTGCTCAAACCTGGAAGAAATGAAGGGTTTTATTTGTGAAAATTGGGACATCAGTGCTGTCACCTTAGGGAAGCAGTTTTTTGTGTGTTTTTTAAACCACCCATCACCACCTCCACACACCAAACAATTAATAAAATCCCAGAGGCTACTTTAATAATTTACATTACAGGTGTTCTCCCATGTTCAGGGGCAGCTTTTCTTCTGAGTGTGGTTCATTGTATGCCATAGAAATGATCTAAATCTTACTGAAGCATCTTACCATACTATCTCTTCTCTATAGGCATTATCTTTGATCTCACAGCAATCCTGCCAAGTGGGGACTCTGGGCCCCATTTTAACAGATGAAAGCACAAAGGCCCAGAGAGGTTAAGAACTGGCCTAAGGTTACACAGCCCAAACCTCCGCTGCCTACCCCAGTCCAGCACACCACATGTCCTCCATCCTTTTGCTTGAAACTGGATTCCTGTTTCTCAGCATCTCTCTCTGCCCCCAGCCTTTGCATCATATCCTACAGGATTCCTGGAGGTTGGTAACAATCAGTGGGGAGCTACCCTGTTTCCCCAAAAATAAGACAGTGTCTTATACCATTTCCCTGAAAATAAGACAGTGTCTTACCCTGTTTCCCCGAAAATAAGACAGTGTCTTATATTAATTTTTGCTCCCAAAGATGCGCTAGGTCTTATTTTCAGGGGGATGCCTTATACGTATTTCAGTGAGAGGCAAAACTGTAAGTAGCTCTTATTTTCGGGGGATGTCTTACATTCGGGGAAACACGGTAGCAGGGAAAAATAAAATCAGCAGACAGGCAGACACCTGGCATTCCTAAGGCATGAAAGAGATTTTAGAATCATTGCTTGGTGGAAGTTTAGATGTGACTTGTCTGGTCACACATGTAACTGACATTTATTGAGCACCTACTATGTGTCCAGCACAGTAGTAGACTCTGGTGATCCAAAGCGATTTAGTCAACATGCTTGCAAGGCATTCGCAAGGAGTCTGCAGTGACGTAGGTGGGTGTAAGACATGTGCTCAATTGCAGGAAGCAGAAGCACACAGACCGGAGCTGCAAAACCTCTTAGCCAGCTACCTGGGACTGTCCATTTCACTGCCCGCCTGACAGGAGAACACCTCTCTGTGCCTGCTGCCCAGGTGTGGGCCACCAGCATCTCATACCTGTGTCACTGAGATCGCAGGTCTCCTGACTCCTGCCTACACCTCTCAGCCTTTCTCCTACACCTAAAGGGACAAGCTGACCCACTTTAGTCCTCTAAAGGCTCCTCTCTGTCCTTGTGACAAAGTCCAAACTCTTGAGCCAGGGCCCCAGGCAGATTCCGGGTCCTGTCCACAGCTGGGTCCTAGCACAAGGCCAGGCCATGGGTGGGCATTCAGCTTGTGAATATGAGGCTGGGGGTCTTTATGCTACAATGCAGCCCTTGTGACATCATAATGCACATCCCTTGCCCAGGAGATGTTCTTGGTATATTGAAGGATAAGCTCTTCACTGGATTTACTCTGAAATTCCTAGCAGTTTTGATATGCTAACGAGTGCTATGATTATAATAGAGCTAAGACTTTTAAAAAAATGTTATATAGTTAAGCTGGGATGGCTCAGTGGGTTAAGTGCT
Organism: Craseonycteris thonglongyai; assembly: GCA_004027555.1. Lineage (NCBI taxonomy): Eukaryota > Metazoa > Chordata > Mammalia > Chiroptera > Craseonycteridae > Craseonycteris > Craseonycteris thonglongyai. Next base: position 74,969 of record PVKE010001669.1, on the reverse strand, counting down.
CACTTTTCAGCCCTGGGGACCAAGGATCGAATCCGGGCCCTGGCCTGTGCAGACCCATATGCTGAACTGGGGAGTGCCCCCAGTTCAGTTCTCACCAGGGTGAGACCCTGGCCCAGTTCCTGCCCTGTGCAGCCCCATGACCACCTGTGGAATGAAACTATGTGGAAAATCCGATGATGTGCAACTATGGAGACTGTTCTGGGCCCTCCCCCTTCTCTCTGTCTCTGTATCTCTCTCTGTCAAAATAAAATAAAATAAAATTTAATTTAAAAAAATGTTATATAAACACAACAATACATAGGTACATATGACTGCGATCAAATTGCTGTATTAGTCCAGTCCACACAGAAGTCTAGTCATATTTGGGATTGATGTGGGCAGTGAAGGCCACAGGGCAAAGTCTGGTTACATCTTACTCTGTGACCTTGGCTAGGTTACTAAGCTGCCTTAAGCCACATCTAAATATGATTCCTGCCTAACGAGGTCACTGCAAAGACCAGATGAGCCCTGGCTGCAGAAGGGCTGTTCGGACCCTAAAGGTCTGTGCACACAGAAGGGGTCATGATGGTGACCAGAGAGAGCAGCTTCCATGGTAGGAAGCCCCCATCACCCTCCTCCTACAAGTGGCTGGGTGGGTGCACTGGGGGTGTTTGCTGTCCTTACGCTTTCCCCAAGGGGGTCTGGGACGTGACATGCAAACCTTCTGTCCCCACAAGCTGAGGCAGGAAGGGCTGGATGTGGTAAAGTCCTCTTGTGCTGGGAGGGATGCTGGACTCGATGATCTACAAGGTTCAGACCAGGAACTCTCTGCGATTCTCTTCCTTTCCATGGGCAGGAGTCTGTTTTAAACAATGACAAGGATTCTAGCAGAATTGGGCAACGTCTAGAAGATCTGCTTCTGGAAACTCCGGGGAAGCCAAGCCCTCAGGCAGGGAACTTTCTTTTCCCAAAAATTAAAGTGCTAAAGAAAACTAGTACTCTCTATCCATTCATGCAAGAGGGCAAGTAACCCAACCCCCTCAGAAGTCACATGCCCCCGCCCAGCCAGAAAGCCAGACCCAGGAGGCTGCACATGCCCAAGGAAGAGGCACATCCATGGCCTGGCACCTGCCTGGTGCCTTCGGCATGTGCCTCACCCCGTGCCAACACGCAGACATTGTAATGATCATCTCCTCAGTTTATCCAGGCCTCGAACACGGGGGCCAACTGCCATTTGCTCCCTGCTTTCTGAGGTTAGGCCTACAATGAAAACATTCACCCATCCAGTCACTCAATATGGAGAGGTCTCTCTGGGTCAGGCTCTGTGCTAAGTACGCAGATTGGGAAATTAATGGCACACAGCCCTTATTCTCAAGTAGTTTATAGTTTATGGGGGAAAACCATCAAGCAAACAAAACTACAGGGCAATGTAGCAGCAGGGTAGCAGGGCTCCTGGCTATTAGGTGACTGTCCTGGACATTATGGGAATCGTATAAGAGGACCACCAGCGGGCCTGCAGTGTTGGAGACAGTTCTCTTGAGGATATGATTGAGCAGCAGTGATCTAGGTAAAGGTAAAGGACAGGGTGTGGGGGCGGGGCGGAAGGGCGTTTCAAAGAACAGAGTGAAATGAGGCCTGGAGGTGACAGGGTGTGGCCAGGACCTGCAGCTGCTCAGCTGAATCAAAAAAGTCTACAAGGAGGTGGCACAGGGACCCACCAGGGAGGGCCAGACACTGAAGGGAAGAGGGGTTATACTGACAATTACCTCAATGAATATTCAAATACCTATCGGAGGCTAGCAGCCTCCTGCTCCGTGCTGGCTCGGGCTCTTACTCCATTTCAAAAACCATCTAAAATTCTCTTTCCACTTAGATGAAGAGAAAAGTTCTTTAGGCCGGTGATCCAACGTCTTAGTAGACAGTCGGTGCTCAGTCAGTGGTGATCACAGCCCCTCCCTGACAAGGACTTGTGTTCTAGCACAGAACGGTCACCTTTGTATCATGACACATGGCCCGTTCCTGCAGCTAACACACACCAGTGTTCCAAGCCTTCTGTCCCCTCAGACCTGCTTCTTGATGGAGAGGAAGGCTGAATCTCTTGGCTCTTTGCATTGTAAAGAAAATGATTTGCAGCTCAACTCCACCCCATAGCAATTATGGAAAATAAATTGAAGTGTAAAAACAGGAGGCAACCAGCAGATTGAACAAAATTAGGTGACGCTTGGCTCCTAGCACCCTATTCTGCAGGACAGAGAGGCAGATCCTGCTCCCTGGAGTGTGAAATGACCACACGCTTTCAAATCTAATCGGGGAGAAGGCAGCTCGGCCTCAAGCCCGGAGGCATGCGCCCAGACACCCACTGGCTCCAAGGGACCTCCTTCAGACCCTCAGATGAGGACAGCTGGGGCAGGCTGTGGGCTCCTGGAAGTTAAAAAAGAACATACCGGTTTTCTGTCTAGTTGTAAAAACACGAGGATTGTTGGGAAAGTCTCCAGCCATGTAATATGAAAAATAGAGGCATTTATGGCTGGATTTTCCCCCAGACAGCCCTCGTATGTGCTCATGGAGGGAAACAGAGCAAATGGTGAACAAAGAGAAAGAAAGGGCAATCTAGAGCCTGGCACCTTGACGTTATATTTCGGTTCCTCCTCTGGATAAACTTCCCACCGAGTGTCAGCTCACATTGACGGCCTGTCCCTGGCTGTGCTCCTGGGTAGCACACAGGGGATCCCCCAGGTCCTGTTTCCACCTACCTCTGCCCAAATGGTAGTCCCAATGGCCACTCCCTTCATCCTTCCAGCTCAGCTTCCAGATGAGTCCCTCAGCCCTCTCCAGACCCACCTGAGTTACTTACTCCACGTGGATTCTCTCCTTTCTGGAACTCATTTGCATCTGTAATCATCTTGCTTCCTTGTTTGTTGGCTGTCCATCCTCTCTGCCCCCAGGAATCTACCTGAAAGTAGAAGTAGGCTCCGGCCTCAAGGGTGCAAGTTCTGCCCACCAGTGAGGCTGCATAATTATTTGTTAGTGAGGGAGGAGCCCATCCACCTGGGGAGAAAGCATTTCAGTAGCATGAACACAGCCCATGCTCAGTGAGCCCTCCTGGAATATCCCACATGCAAACCATAGTGTGTGTGCGCGCGCGCAGATGCGTGCTCCCTCTCTTGGAAAGGTCACAGCACAGAGCTGAAGAGCTGAAGGCTGGGACCTCAAGGAAGTAACTCATTCCTAGCCTTGGGCAAATTCCAGACTCACTTTTTCCTTGTTTGTAAAACCAATAAAGAACTCTGCCTGAGGTATGTTGTGAACTCCAAACAAGGTAAGATCCTTGAACTCAGGAGTCAAAGGGAACAGTGAAGAAGCACACAAGGAAGAGTTAAAAAGGGAACAGTAAAGAAGCACACACACCACCGGAAAGGCCCACACTCCTTTCCAGTAAAGCCTCAGAGGGTCCTTTGGCTAAGAGGAGGCCCAGGACTCCACGGGGTTGCCCAGCTCCCAGGCAGGAGGCTGCTTCTTGCTCCTCCTCAAATCCTGGGGCCATGTCTCCACTGGATCCCCGTAGGAAAGGTTCCCAATATCCAAACTCAGGAAAGAGGTCATTTTTGCCATGCCTACCCCCAACGTGGAGACAAGAGGAGAGCCTCCCTGAAACTTTATTTCCACATTCATTCATCCCCTAGCCAGGCCCCCACCTCGCCGGAGGTGCCCTCAGCGGCGGGTAGGCACGGCTCAGCGCTTCCCCTGCGCTGGGGGCCGTCTCTCGGAATTGTGCGGGGGCAGAGGACCTGCTTAGTGGGGTGCGGGTATCGGAGAGGGTCGTCCTGGGGACAGGGGGGTGTAGAACGGCGCTGGGAGTGGGAGGGGGCGGACCCTCCCCTCCCAGACCAGGTCCTGAGACCCGTGGTCTCACCCCCACCCCCTCGGTTGCGTCACACGGCCCACCGCCCCCTGAGACATCACAATCGGGGCCGGGGCCGCGCGCCTCATCACTGCCGGTTGGCAACCAAACAATCCACCCAACAAACACCCCGGAAAAAACAGAGGCCGGCCTGGGCCCGGCCTCCCTCCCCGGGCCCCCGCCCCGGATGGGGGAGTGAGCGCGAGCCCGGCGCCCCGCGCCCGCTGCCCGCCCCGCGCCCGCCCCGCCCGCGCCCCGCCTGCGCCCGCGGCTCCTCCCGCTCCGCGGCGCCCTCGCCGGGTGCGTGCCGCTCGCGCGCCCGCCCGCCCGGCTCCCCGCGCCCGCCGCCCGCGCCCGGCCCGGCGCCCCGCGCTTCATGGCTGCGCAGGAATGGGACTGGTTCCAACGCGAGGAGCTCATCGGACAGATCAGCGACATCCGAGTCCAGAACCTGCAAGGTAACGCGCTCCAGCCTCCCCGGAAAGCAACGCCAGGTCGGGGTCGCCCCGGAGCCGCTCCCACACTCGGCAACTCGGAGTCGCGCCACCCCCTGCCCCGTCCTGACCCCGTTCCTGGCACTCACTGTCCCGGCCGCCCCCGAACCCCAGCGTCGCCCCGGGGGTGCGGCGGCACACGTGTGTGTAGGGGCGGGGGTCCCACTTCCTGGGCGGGGGCGACACGACACCCTTCCAGCTCCAGCTGGGAGTTTGGCGAAGTTTGTACGTGGTCTCTTGGGGGCGGTGACCCAGGTCGCCGAGGGGAGGAGAAAGTGCGACTCGTGTGCCTGTGTGTGTAAGCTCACACACTTGCTGAGCGTTAGACCTCTGAGGCCAGGGGAATTGAACGGGGGGCGGCGCCTGGGGTGGGCTGGGGAGCAGGGGTCCAGGGGCGCGGGTCAATGGGGTTAGGAGGGCACCCGGCCCGGGGCTAACCTGGAGGGCAAGACCCCGGCGGGCGGGGAAGCTGGAGACCAGAGTCTCCCTTAGACCAGGAGAAAGAGAAACTCAGGTGGCTCGCGCGTGGGACAAGGGCTAGGGGTGGCTTCTGCAGCTGATGAAGTGTACTTCTCTTTCAAAGGAGTTTATTCGTTGTGGAAACAGCACAAAAATATTTAAAGGGAAAAGGTCACCCTCAATTACCCCCTAACCCAGAAAGCTGCTTTTCTTTGGAGTGTATTTCCAGCCTCTCTCTTTTCATGTGTGAACTCTGCAGAACTGGACGGAGTTCAATTTCCGGTCTCTCTTAAAGCAAATGGACCTGAGCAGGGGGAGTTTCTGAAGCAGATTCCCCTGCAGGCTTGAGCCTGTAGAGATTGCAGGGCTGGGGGCAGCTCAGAGAGAGCTGGGAGGCCTGGGCAGAGAAGTGAGGGGCCGTGGGTGCCCCCGCCCCCAGCAGCTGCCATGCCTTTACTGCTGGGGTCAGGGAGCCCCAGCAGGCAGGGTGCAGGCCCCGGAAGCCTGGCAGTCAGGTTTAAACATTACATTGGATGGACTGTGTCCTGGGAGCCCACGTGGACCTGCTCCACCCCTAGGTTGGGCAAGGACAGTGCAGGCAGAGGTGACCTGAAGTGGAGAGGTAGCCAAGGGCAGTGACCACTGGAAACGGGAGTTTGCTTAGGACCCCCCACCCCCATCCCCCCACCCCCATGGCTTCTGGCTGTAATCTGTGTAAAAGAAGGAGGATCGAGCTGGAGATGTTTAAAATGATCCCTTTTGATAATAAGTCTCATACCTGGCTTCTGTTACCGGGGAACTGACATCCTATTGAGGAGTGGGCGTTAGTATCTTTTGCTGAGATTGTATCTGGTTTGGGCTTTAGGGCGTGTGTGTGTGTGTGTGTGTGTGTGTGTGTGTGTGGTGTCTTAGGCAATCATTGGGTTTTTAATAATTACATACTAACCAATTCTTGGTGCAACAATTTTCTGTATTCCGGCTTTCAGTGTAAAGGAGATTGACTTTATGAAGGGAAACCCAGCAATATGAGCAGTTCATTACACGTAGAACTGTGAGAGAAGGCTTCACCAAATGGGAATCATTTGAGATGGGTCCTGAAGGTTGAGTAGAAGTTCACTGAGTGGGCTCCTGTCTCTTGGCTCCCAGTGAACTGTCCTCACTTTTAGGCAATGCCAATTACAATTTGTGCATCACAGGTTTTGCCATTTAGCAAAACAAACTTTTAAATTTATGTATATACATTATGTATTAGTTTATATATGATCACATGTATGTATATAAAATGCATTAATCTTAAACGCAAGCCCAACATATTTTTATGTGTCCACACAGCTGTATAATTGTCACCCAGATCAAGATATAAGATTTCCAGTGCCCTCCTGGATGGGTGGGTGATCTTCCCAGTCACTAACACCCCACAACACACACAGGGTGACTGCTATTCAATAGTATGATGGAACAATTGATCCATGTTCTTGCCAGTGTCAGTACTTCCGTTAGGGGAGGGGGTTATGAAATGAGGGTGGTATAATTTACACCTCAAAATTCATCTGTTTGAAGTTTACAATTCAGTCATTTTTAGTAAATCTACAGAATTGTGCAAATATCACACCAGTTGAGGTTGGGAATCCTCTTGTATTACTGATACAAGCGGATGCATCTGGGTCTGCTCCCAGCCCTGGGCCCAGGCAGTGCGCGGTTCCTTGTTACTGATGGGGACCATTCCATCCTGTGGACGTACCACAGTTGATCTGTTCTTTGGTGAGGGATATTTGGGTTTGCACTTTGGGGCTCCTTTGGATGAATGAAGCTGTTCATCCAGGGTGGGGGGGCAGTCCTGCAGAGTTGCTGGCTCTGGCCTTGCTGCTCTGCCTGTCATCGCTTAGAAGATGCTGGGAGGGGGGTGGGGCAGCAATCTGTCTCTATTTTCTCTTTCTGTCTCTCCCCCCACCCCATTTTTCTCCCCGGCTTCCCTGTCTCTTGAGTGGATGCTTGACAGACATCTTCTCCCCTTGTCTCTGTGGTACTTAGGAAGTCCCAACCAAAGGGCCAAGTCTGGAAGGCACCCCACGCCATACTTAGAGCATCTGCCCAAACCAGCTGGTGGGTATCGGCCGGCCCTGACCCGTCTGGATGCTCAGCCCTGCAGGCCACGGGCGGAGGCCTTGTTCATCTGAGCTTGGCGTGGGTGGTAGCCAGGGAGGCAGGAGGAGTCCGGACAGGAGGCTTGTTGTGTTTTAAGCTGTGAGCTCACTCTGAGCACAGGTAGTTGCAGTTGTCGTGGTGATAGGAGGCTGAGTATAGAGAGATTTCATGAATCTGTAATCATAGGGACAGAGGAAGAGTCTCAGCCCTCAAGTGCAGATGGCAGCTGATGTCATGAGCAGGCCGTCCTAATCCTTTTCAGAAAGCTTGACACTTGTGGTCCTGGGTGGGACAGGTGCTTCCAGGGTCAGTCTCAAGGACACCGCATTTCAGGGGAGAATGGTTCAGTAACATACCTACGGTATATCTTTATGTCTGTATGTTTACGGGAACTTGGAGGTAGGTTGACTTCTGCTCACCTGCTCACCTGAAGCCTGTTCCTATGGCTCTGAACTGGAATTCTGGAACCGATGCAGGTACACTTGTGATGGTGTCAGACCGCCCCCAGGGAATGTTGGAATGAAGACCTCCTGGCCCGTGTTTGAGTTTAGGTGAGCTGGGCAGAATGCATGGCTTCTCCCAGGAGGCGTGTCACGTACCTTGCTGTACGGACACATGGGCTGATGAAGTCCCTGCTGCCATGTTCACTTCGATGGCTCATAAATGTGTTTGTAAATGAAGGACTCTCTGGCAGAGAACCAGATGTCCCTCTAGGCAAAGGCTGCCTGTGTCACCCTCACATGGACCTTTCAGAGAGGAGAAAATGGAGTTGCAGGATGTTGGCAGCCTCTACCTGGTGCCCCCACTTTCTTGGAGCCACGTGGGGTACAGTGGAGGATGGACTCAGTTGTGTAATGGGTCTGGGCTGTGTTCTCTGCCTGGCTGTGGGCAGGTGGCTAGGGTTCCGCTGTCTTTCTGATGACAAGGCTATTCTGGCTGTCCCCTCTCCCTCTTGGACTCGCCCTTAGCGTCCAGCTGAATGCTCCACTAGTTCTGGGGTCACCTGACCATTGGTCAAAGGTGGGTGTCAGGCATGCGTTTAGAAGATGCTCCTATTCCTGTAAAAAGCATCCACCACCCCCACAATTTGTAGCCCCATTTCTTTTCCTTTAGCAAGCACGTGCTAAGCATATAGCATCGTGCAGACGTCGGGGAAGGTAAAGTTGTTCTTGTCCCTGCCTTGAAGGAGCACAAAGCCGTGATGGGCACCCAGCCAGACAGGGGCTGGAACTCTCAGCTTCTGGCAGCACCAACATCGGTTCAGTTTGGGGCTGTCTGCTGTTGCCCTGCTGCCTGGTGGGTCTGAGGCTGTGAATTTGCCCTTGTTGCTCTGGAGCGCCCAGAGCTGGAGGCAGATGGAGTTGGGTGGGGCTCCGCAGACTTAGGGCTGCTCCCACTGCTGCTCTGGGGAGTCAGGTGAGGTGACCAGCATGCCAGCTGAGCCCTGCTGGCTGGTGCTCCCTGAACAGCCTCCCTGCCTCTACCCACCTCAGTGTGCCCCTCAGAATTTGTTAGGAACCAGGACCATCAGGGTTAGCAAACAGGAACTGCGCTCTGGGGCACTTAGAACTGACTGCCAAACAGAGGTGGTCAAAGTTAACCTGATGGAGAGCAGCCGGTGTGCCCTGTTAACTGCTTCCTTTCGTGTTTTCCCCGGGCCTTTGGGGGTAGGTGTTCGTTTCACAAGTGGGGAGGTGAAACGACTTGCCCAAGGTCACGGACTTGTAAGCAGAGCTGGGATTGGAACGCAGGCCAGACTGAGCCCATGCACTTGCCCCATGGATCATGGGAAGGAGCTGGTGGCTTCATGGCTGGGAGGTGGGAAGGCCTCTGAGAGGAGGGAGCGGGTGTGAGGATGGGACCTTGAGGACTGAGCAGAAACTTGACTGCAGGATTTCGAGGTTGTGGGTAGAACTAGGAAGGTAGCGGGGATAGCCTGAAGGCAGGCTCAGGGCAGACCAGTGCCTGTGTGGTTAGAAAGACTGGCCTCTGCCAGATCATCCACTTCCTTCTTGCATTCCACTGGCTCCGACCCAAGCACAGGCCCTCCTCAGGCTTGCCCGCACTCCCCAGTGACCTCGTTGCAACTCTGGGCCTTGCATCACCTCCTCCAGTCTATTCACCACCCAAACACCCTACACATGTCCCTGCTAATCCACTTCCTCAGGTCTCCATGACCAGCCCGGCCTGGTCCACCCCGGGACTGATAGCATCACTGTCCACAAATGCCGTGACGTGAAAAAGGTTGGGTCATGCTGGCTTGCAGGAGGGAGTCCAAGCCCCTTGGCCTGGCACCCCTGTGGTGTGGTTGTGGGTGCCCCTCCGGCCTCCTCTCCCACCGCCGCTCACCCACGGGCTGCATGGGGCACCCCCCTCTCCCGGTTCTTGTTTCCACGCCCCTACCTCCTGTGCAGGGGGTCAGGGTCGTCCCTGTGGTCGGGGTATCCGGAGCCGAGTAGAGGAGCCTGCTCCCTCTTCCCCAGGCGCGTGGAGGGCACAGCGAGGTTTCTGGATACAAATCGAAGCAAATCAAATGCAGTGACTGGAGTCCTCCAGGAACCTGCTGCCTATTAGCGCCCTGCCTGGGGCTGTGCCTTCCTTCTAAAGGATGACTCATCATGCAGAACCCTTCTTTCAGGCCCCCGCCCCCACCGGAGGCAACCACCAGCCTGGAGTCAGGGCTCTGAGGACGGGCAAAGGCCTGGGTCCTTCCTGCCTTTGTCGCTGACATGCTGGGGAACCTAGGACATCTCTCCCCCTGGCTGTACCTCAGTTTCCTCATCTACAAAATGAGCGAGCTGGACTCTCAGGCTCAAATAGGTCCCTCTGGAAGAGGGTGTTAAGGACAGACTTGCCCATGTAAGGCCACCGCGGTCTAGTCCCCGGTATCCACGGGTGGGTGGCTAGTGTGGGACCCTGGGCACCGCTGAGCACAGCTGGCTTTGTTCCTGGATTCTTTTCAGTGGCGGGTGCAGGGGACTCACGCCCACTGAGGAGCGTGCGCAGAAAAGGTGGCAGTTCCCCAGCTTCGCTATGAAAACGCGTTGGTACGTGATGTGCTTTCTTGGGTAGTTCTGGGCTGATCAGTTACGGTTTCTATGAAAAAGTGGGGAAAGGTGTGGGACCCCTGCTCTGAACCAGCTGGGCAAAATGGAAGGTGCCCAGAGAGGTGGGGCCCCTGCCATCATCCATGCCCATTTGTGTGGAGGAACAGGAGTGTTGGGGGCCAGGTAAAGCAGAAGCCCAGCACCTAAACTATTTGTCAGCATTGAGATGGAGGCCTGTGGTCTAGTCGGTGGCAGACCTATAGGAAGAGGTATCACCACAGAGCCACTTGGTAGCGACCAGGCTCATGGTGGCCTTGGCTCCATAGGAGCAGGGCTGTGTCTTCTCACGGGGGAGGGGGCTTCTGAGCAGATGGAGCACTCTGGGGAGGCCTCCACAGCCCGCCCTGACCCCTGGGGCACTGGCATTTTATTTTTGACTGGAACCACTGAGGCGGTGGGCAGAGTCCTCCTGCCCGACAAGCCGTGGGTCATGCCTGTCCTGCGTCACAGGGGAAGAGAGAAAAATAAAGTAATTGTCTTTTCAGTGGTTGAACCATTAAAAGTAAACTCCTTGTTCCCATAAAAACCTTTCCTTGTTCCCTGACCCCATGCCGCCCCTTTCTATGCCTCCTTTTTGTTTTCCAAACTGATAGATTGTGGATTGTGTCTGTCACGGAAGGAATTAGAGGCAGCATCAAAAATCTCAAGTATGGCTTTAAAGAATTTTCTTTTCCCCCCCTCACTGGTCTGTCTCCTTTTACTATTTTTTTCTGTTGGAGCAGGGAGTGGCAAACTATGGTTTGTGGGCCAAATCTGGCCCACCGCCTGTTTTCGTGAATAAAGTTTTATTGGGACACAGCTGTTGCACGTTGTCGATGGCTACTTTGCACTCACTATAGTGGCAATTTAGTTGGGGCAGTGAAGTACCCACAAAACCAAAAATGTTTACTATCTGGCCCTTTTGGAATGTGGGGATCCAGAGCGCTTCCTGGAGGACGGCAGGGGCCTTACTTTCTACACCCAGTCACAGGGCACGTGACAGCTGCGACATGCTTGTGGTGACAACAGCATGTGTGATTGCCCAGCCTGATTTTCAGAGAGCTGACACATGCGTTGGCTGGACCCACTCGAAGCCTGGCTGTTCGGTCAAATAATAGCTATTGAGTCTTCCCAGAACGCTGGGCCCCAGGGTGGAGGGATGAACAGGACACTCCAGGAGTCCCCAGGGCACAGAGGTTATGGGCATCGTGAGGCTGAGCTAGGTGTGTTAGGACTGCGGTGGGTGTTGCATGGAGAGGGGACAGGGGAGCCCCAATCCAGCTTTCAGGGTGAGGGTTTGGGGGGGCAGAAAAATCTGTAATTGCGAAGGCAGGTGGTGTGAAACCAGGGAGCAGGCAGTGTGTGACAGTGAGTGGGGTGTGGGCTCTTCAGTGGATTGTGGCGAGATTGAGGGGTGAGGTGATTAGTGCAGGGACGTAGGTCCCAGAGGTAGCCCATGCAGTTCACATTCCCCTTTCCTTGGTCTCCTTCCTGAACCCTGTGACCCAGTGCTTCTCGGAGAGTATAGAGCAAAGCCCTGAGGGCTAGGGAGGCCAGGGAGGCCAGGGAGGCTGGAGGAATTTGCTGAAGCCCTTGGGGTCATTTTGGGGTCAACCAGCAGGAACTTCAGCTCCTGCAGAAATGGGGGATCTCATCATCGGAAAGACCTGAGGGCTCTGATGACATTGCACCCCGCTCCTGCTTTCCTCTCCTGGGGGGCTCTCCATTCAGCCAGGAGCCTTTACGGTATTTATATCCCTCTCCTCTCTGAAACTATTTTTAATCGCCTATGGCATGACACACTTAAAAAGCAGCATTCTGAGGTCTTGGAGTTGGGAACTGGGGCGGCAGGTGGGGAGGGGGAATGGAGATGACCTCCCAGTTTGGTGGTGAAATGACTTAAGCCTCCGATGGCATCCTCCACGCACCCCTCCCTCACATCCTACGTCCCCTCAGTCCTGGCCCTGAAGTCTCTCTCTCAGCTCCGCCTTTGCATCTTGCCAGCTTTTGCCAACACCCTCATCGTCATGGGTTGCTGGGACCACTGTTTGCCTGCCTCTAGCACCTCCGACCCCACTTCAGCCCTGCACCCCGATATCCTCTCTCCACGCCTGCCCTCAGGACGAAGCCCTGCTGTGTCCTGAGGCCCCTCACTTCTCCTGTGGGTCCTGGAATGAACCAGACCCAACTGTTCCCCGATGTCTTCCTGTTTCCCCCACAGGGCATGCCCTTTCAGAGCTCTGTATCTTTGCCTACAAGGCTCCCCTGTGGAGAAGGACCGGGCATGCCCAGAGCAGCCTCCTGGTTCTGTGGGGCCCACGCCTGAGCAGGTCCCCGAGAGGAGCAGGCTCTCACAACTGTTTGCCAAATCACTGTAGGCTGAACAATGACCCCCAAAAGATGTCTGCATCCTAATCTCAGAACCTGGGAGCCTGGCTTGGTAAAAGGGACTTTGCAGATGCAATTACATGAAGGGTCTTGACATGAGGCACGGTCCTGGATTACCCAGGTGTCCTGCTAATCACAAGACTCCATGTAAGAATGAGGCAGGAGGGGCAGAGAGGGGGGCGGGGGGGGGGAGCAGGAAGCTTCTAGAAGCTGGAAAGGAGAAGGGAATGGATGCTCCCCTGGCGTCTCCAGAAGGAATACCATCCTGCTGGATAAGTTAGATTGTAGCCTGTCAAACCCATTGTGGACTTCTGACCTCCAGAACTGTCAGAAAATCAATGTCATTTTAAGCCACTGAGTTTGTGGAAGTTTGTCATATCAGCAAAGGGAACTAATACACAATTCCAAGGGGCTCTGAAGCCTTGTCCCCTCCGGAGGACACACATCTGGGCGATATTTGCACACCTGGACTGCCCTTTAGTTTCCATGAGCGTGATGGACACCTAGAGGGTGGTGTCGAGGCTGAGCTGGGAGTGCAGGGACCTGAGCTCTGGTCACAGGGTTGTGGCACTTAGGGAGGTGACTGACAGGGCAGGAGAGCAGGGCTTGGGGGACAGGAGAAGGGGCTGGCCTGGGCCAACAGAGACTGCCCAGGAGCCCTGACGCAGTGGTGACATGATCTGAGACCCGTGCTGGGCTGTGACAACCAGGGACAATGTCATGGAGCCTGCTCCATGCTCTGAGGCCCTGGCACAACGAGGGTGACATCACAGCAGCCTCTGGGCACAAAGCCTGTTGTACGGACCCTGGGACTCAACGTGCTCTGATGGAAATAATCTTTGTGTTCTTTTCGAGTTGAGATACACGAACTCTGAAAACACTGTTAACTCAGAAGAGTCAAGTCCTGGGTGTTTTGGATAAACCCTCTTCTGCTTGATGTGAAATACCAAACTTCTGTTTAGATAACAAGAGAATTCAAGTATTGGCTGAAAGTAGGTTCCTACTTTTGTTTACATGACACCAAGAGTTAAAAGTCTCCATAGTTGGAGAAGCCGGGATGGCTCAGTGGGTTGGGCGCTCACTTTGCAGCCCCGGGGACCGAGGATCGAGTCCCGGCCCCAGCCCATGTGGAACCATATGCTGAACTGGGGAGTGCCCCCAGTTCAGTTCTCACCGGGGGTGAGACCCCAGCCCAGTTCCTGCCCTGTGCAGCTCCGCGTTCACCTGTGAAGTGAAACTATGTGTAAAAACCGATGATGTGCAACTATGGAGACTGTTCTGGGCCCTCCCGCTTCTCTCTGTCTCTGACTCTGTATCTCTGTCTCTCTCTCTCTGTCAAAAACAATAAATAAATCTTAAAAAAAAAATTTAAAAAAAAGTCTCGATAGACACACGAGTTATGAGGCCCTTAAATTCCCTGGGAATGGAAGAGAACTCCTAATCATGCCTCACTGTTTAATAAGCATGCTTGAACAACACCCTATTCTACTTCCGTTATTTCATGTAATTGTATGAACTTCCCCTCCCTTCTTAGTTGAAGCTCAGCCCATACCCTTCATTGTTCTGGTCCCATCATTCTCCCCATTTTATGTTTATAAAACCAACAGTGACCACTGATAATGATACTCTCTTGTTTTTTCCTATTTCTACTTATTTTTATAAAACATGAGTGAAATGCAATCAAATGTTCCCGTAATTTGCCAAGCATGTGGACAGTGAAGATGAGAGCGGAACTATAAATGCTGGGCTCGGCCCTTCGTTGTCAGACTGACTTAGCGCGGACCCAGCTCGAGTGAGGGAAGGTTATTTGGGGCATCGCTGTTGGGAAATGTATACTATTGAGTACAGGTGTAAAAGCCAATTAAGTCAGGGGTCCTCTTACTTGATTGTAGGACATTGATGTGCTTATGGGGAGGGTGGCAGGATAGGGAGAGAACCACTCACTTGCTGGACACTGTCGTGTGTTTCAGACGACCCCCGTGGTGGGCTTTAATATCTAGCCGTCAAAACTAAGGCTGAGCTAGAGCATCACACATGCCCAGCTTGTGAGCTCAGAAGTGGTAGAAACAGGAATCAGAACAAAGGTGGAGTTAGAGCGAGGGGCTATTAAGAGGGGCACTGATGTGACTTGGACTTAGGGGATGGGGAGAGACTTGGTGGCCACTAGATCAGAGCCGGGTGGCTGTGGAGAGGGCACTTGACTTGGAACCCACGAAGAACGCTGGACTAGGCTAAGGGATATGGGGCAGGAAGTCAGCCAGTGGTGGGTACTGAGCCCTGGCAGAGCCCACTCGTGGCTTAGCTATGTGTGGTCTCGGACATACCAGGCTCCATGACAGAATAACGTCTCGGTTCCTAGCTGATGATGCCGGGGCAGATCTGAGAAGAGGGGGGACAAGGATCCCGTTTTCAGAGGTTGACAAGGTGAAATCCCTATCACCTTGAACCTCATGGCAGAAGTTACTAGAAACCATTCTGTCATCCTCATCCTGGGTCGTATTATGGCAATGGCAGATTACAAAGCACCGTCACCTCCATTCCGTCATTTAATGCTACTAAAACCCTCTGAGGGTGGTATTCTGTCCCTGTGCTGCAGATGCAGACACTGAGGCTCAAGGTGTGTGGAGGGTGACAGCCAGTGTGCCCTGCCCCACAGCTAGTGACAGCACCTCTGAGGCATCATTCCACTCTCTGACACCTGAGACTGCCTCCGCCCTCCATACCCACCAGCACTTGCTGGAGGCCAGTCTGTACAAGGTATTCAGTGTCATGTACACAAGGGACTGTGTGGAGCTCTCCCTTGGAGAGCTGGTCTGGCCTTGAGCTTGACTCTGATCTGAAACAAAACAAAACATGATACCTTCCTAATCAAAGCTGAGGGCCTTGGTTCTCAGAGGCGGGGTGTTGGCAGGCCTGGGTAATGGCCTGCTGAGTTCCCAGGAGTACTGTGCCCAAGTACCATGAAATGTCAAGTGACGACTTACCTGAGGTGGTGGAGGAAGAAGGGGACATAGTCCCATGATGCCACGAGATCAGTGATGGGCTAGCAGAGACCAAGAATCAGACAAGTGTTATGTATGATGGATTGTGACTGTCCAGGGTGGGCACTGCTATACTTGAACTTGTTACTAGTGATGGTTTGCCTGGTAGACCAGAAGCCTCGTTGGGTTGAACACGGGCCTGTCTTCTCCACCGCTGTGTCCCAGGGTCCAGCCTCCTATCCCAGGTTCAGGGTAGATTATGGGGTCTGGCAGAACTGGGTTTTAATTTTAGCTTCTTTTTAATATTGACTAGCTATAGATGCCTGGGTCTGACCATCTTTTTTAGTGAAAAGGGGGACAATCCCAACTTCTCTTGGCTGTTAGAACATCCATTGATATCACATCTTTATCAATGTCTGTTTGCCCTTCCCTTGCCTTTCCCAAGTTAGACATAACCATAGTTCTCCAAGATTGGTGTGGAAAACAGTGGTTTCCCCATGTGGCCCCTTCTCCCAGAGGCAGTTGCTTGCAAATTTTTTGACCTGCTGATTTTGGGGATTTTCCTCTGTGTCTCTAAATAATATGCATCTATTACTTTGTCTTGCTTTTTTGGTTCTAGGCTCTGAGTTCTTCCTATGGAAGCTAAGGATGTAGGTCTTTTAAGCTCAGAATTTTCCTGTCCTCCCAAATTCCCGATACATTTACATCATGATTCGGGTAAGCTCAGTCATCAGGGCTCACACTGTTACTACGAGGTCAAGTGCCATTCAGAGCTCAGTCGTGCAGGGACTGATGACCACTTGGCTTTCCTGCTCTACTTCTAGTTTCCGTGGACTGAAAAATTGTGTTGGTCAGTGTAGTTGCTTGTTATTCATCCCCAGACTCTCTGTGAGTGTTTCAGATAGCCCCTCCGTTGTTGGGGTGCATCAGGTAAATTCTCTCAGTTTCCTCTTCTTGAGCACATCAGGGTGTAGACTCATTGCCCTCCACATATGTCACCTGGGCCCTCTGTAACCATCACTTGTCACCTGGCTCCTGAGTCAGATGTCCCATTTCCTGTCTTCCTGTGATAGCTCAGCTCCTTGAACAGGAGCACATCCTTCTGGAGAAAGAGAGCTGGGGTGTTTAGTCTTCTGAGACTTTGCACATGGGAGAATGCATTACCGTAGTTTGACATGTATCATGCACTACTGTGTATAATGCACACCCACGTTTTTGGCCCAACCATTTATATACATACGGAATTAGTACTAAAACTGTGTATAATGAGTATCCTTAGTTTTCCCTCACAAATTTGGACCAAAAAAAGTGCTCATTATACATGGCCCAACATGGTATTTCTCCTCTAGTTTTGATTGCTAGATTAGGTGGGCATCCAATTCAAGGCTGGAAATCATTTCCTGCCAGGTGCAGAAAGCCTTGCTCTGTTGTCTTCTGGCTTCCAGGTTGGCTATTAGGAAGTGTGCAGCCATCCCGAGTCCTCTGTGTGACCTGTTTGGTTCTCTCTGGAAGCGTACAGGAGCCTCTTTTTGTCCCCAGGGCTCTGAGACTTCCGGGTGGCCTGTCATGGAGCTGCTCTCTTTTCCTCCATCACGCTGAGCTCTGAATGACACCTTTCCATCCAGAACTGTGTCCTTCGGTTCTGGGAACTCTTCTTGGACAATTCCATCATGATTTCTGCTCCTTGATCTTCTCTGATCTTCTAGAACTCCTTTTATTAGTCCTCATGGACTAATCCTCTGGTTTTATTATCTTTGTCCTCCCACTTGTCATTCCTTTTGCATTTTGCTCTACTTTCTGGGAGATTTCATTATATTGCATATTTGTATCTACTGTATTTTTAATTTACAAAAGCTCTTTCTGATACTTTAAAGAAGTCAAGTCTTATTTCAGGGCTGCAGTGCCTTCTCTTAATCCCTGAGGGCATTAATGACAGACAGCGATGTCTGGGCCATGCTCTGAAAGGCAGTGGTTGAGAGATGGAACCGAAGGGCCTGGTTTGAGTCCCAGCTCTGCCACCCACTTACTTGCTTGGTGACTTCAGCCAAGTTATTTAGCCTTGCTCTTTTTCAATCACCTGGTGTATCAAATGAGAATAATAATATGGAGCTTTGCCTCATGAGTGTTGAGATGGACTGAAATCGGAAGCCTGTGTCAAGTCTCGCCTTCTCCTCTGAGAATCCACTCCCTTGGCTTGCTAAGAGGGTCTTGGGACATCGGGCGCGGAAGCTGGCAGGCAGGTGCTGTGTTCACCTGGCCTTGAGGATTCGAAGTGCAAAGATACTTGCTTGGCTCTGGTCCCTTCCATTTGACTGTTCTCCAGACACTGAATCCTGGTTGCCAGGAGAAATCAGGGAAATTACGCAGGGGTTTTGGTCGCATCTAATGGCTGTTTGTCCACCCACGTTGCACTCTGGTGACCTGGGACTAGGGTCCCAACACCTGGGGGTGAGCAGTCTGGGTGGGGTGCAGCTGTGGTGGAGGAGGGATTTCCTCCAACAAACTTGCCACTGAGGTCCTCGTAGGCCTCAGATCCTCGAACCGTGGGCTAAAAGCTCTTTTCAGCCTGGCAGGTGGGCTTTTAATTGGCTCCCCTGACTCTAACCATCGCTCACTTCTTCTGCTGTCTTTGTTTTAAAGCTGCTTGCAGCCTGTTCTGCCCACGGGGTACACTGGCTGCTGGGGAGAGAAAAGCCAAACCGCTGAAGCAACGGGCTGTTTGGTTTCTGTACTGTTTGATGTGGGGGCCCTGCCCGAGCCCAGAGCCACAAGCTACCTGGGGGAGAACTGGCTGGTGCCAAGCTTTTAAAGTTAAGCTGTTCTTCATGGCCAGATGAAAGATTATCCCGCCTGAGTCTCCATCAGACCGGCCAGGCTGACTTTTCTCGATCTTCTGGATTTTTAAGTGGGTTGGATTACCTGGGAGGAGGATCTCTGTGGACATAGCCTTTGGAGATTCCAATGAAGACCGAATCCATACCTGACACTGTAAGCTTTCTGAAATGATGCCTTTTTATCTGCAGCCCTGATTGAGGAAACTCAGTTGATTAATAAGAACAAAACCAGAGAAAGGAGAGGCTGCCTGAGAGGAGAGAGGTGGTGTGGACTTGAATTTTAGCTCCTTCACTTTGATGTGCAGAACCTTAGCCAAGTGACCCGTCCCTGTGGAGCTTTGATCTCTTCTGTCTGTAATGTGACATTAGTAATAGCAGTGTTTTCCTGGGTGGTTAGATTCAATGAGGTCGGGAATGCTGAATGCCTAACACTAATTGGGACCTTTGTTTCTTCCTTTATTTCAAGCCCAAGAGGACGTTTTGTTTTTTGGGGTTTTTTTTCATAGTGGTTGATACTTTGGTAGGGGTTCAACTGAGTGAATATTGTAAATGAATCGATCACTTGGTCAATATTTCAAGGTCAGGTTTGGTGTCTACATCCGGGATCATGTTGTGGAGACCCTGGGGCGGTAGATGACAAGCACAAAGTGGGTTATCTAGGTGGAGGTCTGGAATCCTTTGGAGGTGGGAGAAATGACTGGGGTTAGACCATCCAGCAAGGTGCCATGGAGCAGGACTTGGTGCTGGGTGGGGCTTCGGGGAGGCGGAGGTTGGCCGGGTGGCCCTCCAGGTGAAGGAGGAAGTTGGCGTGAGGCAAGGTGCAGAGACACCAGGAAGGTGCTGGCGTGCTCAGAAGGCTTCCGGTCCGGACTGGGTGGGAAAAGGCCTGGAGGGGCCAATGTGAGTGAGGCCTCCTTAGGAATCCCATGACCTTTTTGACTCATTCCTCCCGCCCCCTCGCTGCCACTTCACCCTGAGGACATGGCCGAGGCTGGCTGGTAGCCAGCATTTTTCAACCTGTGAGTATTGGGAGGACACTGCTGGTTTTTGTAGCAGGATGGTGTTCCTTGAGCGAGATGTTCTGTATGTTACAGGAGGGTTAGCGACCTGCTTGAGCCCACAAAATGCAAATCATGTGACCATCGAAATCTCCCCAGGAAGTCCACCTGGGAATGGTGCCACCCATTTGAGAACCACTAGGGCGACATGTGTATCGATGACTGGGGAAACTGCCTCTCCAAAGAGCTGTCTCCATTGTCACACACACAACAGTGGTGACGACAACGTGTGCCCATCTCTCAAAGGCCTCTTTGAGGCAAAGCTCCAGCTTCGAGGCTCTTGGAAATCAATAGTTGTTGTAACGGTCGTCCTGTGAATCATGCCCATTGTAACCACTGCCCCTCCAGTTGTTGGGTGAATCCAGCAAAGCGGCACAATAGCGCATGACCCTTTTGGGTTACTTCACGGAAAACGCCTTGATATGTCAGGTGCAGATGCTGTGGCTTTTATTTCTGTTTTCCAAAATATTGCCTGTTTTCTCTCCAAGTCAAATTGAGCACAGCCCTTCTGGTTCTCGAGTCAACTTCATGCAACAGCAACTTGTAACAGATATACTTGAGTGTCTGCTGGACACCAGGCTCTCTCCTTGGTACCGACCGGCGAGAGAGAGACCAAGTCTGTGCCCCAGGCAGGGAGTTAGTTCCTATGGTCCCATCGCATATAAGGATGACTGTGGTGGTGGACTATTTTGGGGGTGTCTAATCAGGGGACCCTGCCTCCAGTGTCACAGAAGGCTTTTCAGAGGATGTGACATTGTTATAAATTATTTTTTATTTTATTTTTTTGAGACAGAATGAGAGAGAGAGAAGGGGGAGGGCCCAGAGCAGTCTCCTAGTTGTGCATCATTAGCTGTGACATGGTTTCATTTAACATAAGTGGATGCGGGGCCACATGGGGCAGGAACAGAACTGGGGGCCTCCCACATGGGAGGTGAGAACCTTCACTGCCATCCCAGTGGTTACCAGTTGCACTGCAGTTCAGCATACGGGTTTGCATGGGCCAAGGCCGGGAGTCGAATCTCAGAACTTGTGATTGCAAGACAAGCACTCAACCACTGAACTATCCCAGCATCCCCAAGGATGATACTTTAAGTTGAAATGAGAAGATTAAATGGGAGTTAGCCAGATGGAAGGGGAAGAGGAACACAGCACGCAGAGGCTGCGGTGGCCAGAGTACTGGCTGGCTCGCAGTCACTGCTCTAGCCCTCAGGGGCTGTGTTAGAGCTGGAGCACTTGAGCACTGCCCCACTGGGTGGGGACAGGCATGGTTTTGATCTTGTAGGTAGATAAAGCTTCTGTGTTTTTCTCACTCAGCCAAGCAATGGACTGGGCCTCCGGGCCATTATCAGAGGGACCAAAAGGTCTATGATTTGCTTCTTTTCAAATGGGCTCAGCTCTGAGCCCTGATGGCAAATGGGTTGGCTCTGACCCCGGCCTATAGAATTGGGGGCCTTCTGTTTTACTCCTCTGTGTGCTTTGGGGTGCAGCAGGCACTGTGGTTCTAGTGTCCTGTGGGTGTGTCCCCTCCTCTTCTTATGCCCATCTGTCCCATTTCCTTTTCCTGTCCCTGTCTCAGTCCAGACAGACCTGCCCCCCAGAGAGGAGGGACCGCTCCCTTTGAGCATGATTTTCCTGGGTGGGGGATGATTAAAGGTAGATGATGGAGCAGAAGATGATGGTAATATATTCACCACCACATCACCATCATGTCCCCATAGTTAGTGTTTCCTACACACCAAGAACTCTGTTGGGTATTTTATATTTAATTCTCACAACTGTTTGAATAGAGGGATTATCTTCATTTTTCAAATAGGGAGTGGAGGCTCAGAGAGGTCAAGTGCATGATCCATAGTCACACAGCTAGTTGGTGGCAGCGTCTGAATTTTTCTTTGGATCTTTCTTGCTTCAAAACTTGTGCTGTTTCCACTAAGTCACAGCAGTTGCCCACCAAAATTGAGTTGGGCACTGAGACTGAGATTGACAAGCATGCCACTCTGGCCTCGTTCATTCCCCTGTTTGACCTCAGCATCTGCTGTGTAAGCCGAGAAGTTAGACCTGCCCTGTGGCTATTGCGATGTTCTGTGAGTATAAAATAGACACAAAAATTGAAGATCTGTTATGGAAAAAAGGATGTGAAACGTGACATTAATTGTTTTCAATATTGCTTGTATGTTGACATGAAAACAGTGTGGAGGTAGTAGGTTAAATCAAATACGTTATTAAAATGAATTTCACCTGTTTCGTATGATGTTCCATAATATGGCTACTGGAAAACGTCACATTACATGTGTGGCTCTCATTTTATTTTGATTCAGCAGGACAGGGTTGGACTGAGGTTTCTAAGGACCGTTTAATGCTTTCATTTGCAGACTCCGGTGCTTGTGTTTCTCTTCTTCCCATGTCATGTCTTTGACCCTGAGCCCACTTCTGAATTACTTCCCCCATGTTTGTCCGTGAGACTCCCCGGGGGCACTCCTACCTGACCCCCGACTCTATCACAGAATGGAAACTCACCTGTCCTAGCGCCACCTGTCACGCCGGGCAAGGTATTTCACCTTTCGGAGTCGCAGAGGCCTCCTCTGTAAGGTGGAGGCGACTCTTGCCCTCTGCATGGGGTTGTTCAGATGCAAGGCTATCCGTGACGCCCCACACCTGGTGGGAGCTCTCCATGTGCTCACTGCCCGTTCAGCATTGTGTAGCTGACATGGTCACCCTCGTGGTGGACAGCGGTTGTTATTGGCATGCCCCCGCCATTGGCGATGATGTTCATTTCTTAGCAAAATTTGCTGCAGATGTTCTGCTGCCAAATCCAGTGGGCCGCCCCTGCTGAGCCTCTGGCTCCACGTCAGCCTGGCCTGCACCCTGGGAGGCAGCAACGCCGGTCAGAGCCTGGATGTATGTGACTTTGTACATCTGATGCAGGGAAACCAGGGGCCTTGGAAGGCAAATGGGTCAAGTACGCACCCAGATTCCTCTCTGCAGTGGTTGTAGATCCCCCGCTGGTCCATCATTTGCACTTCAAGTGGGCTCAGATCTTGAAAGTCTGAGATTGAAGAGCTATGATGGTAATGGAGGGGTGTGGGTGGGCACTTCCGGCAGGTGGTGCTGGGGAGGGGCTTGGGTAACAGAGGGCAAGGAAGGTGTGGATGGAAGAGTGTTCTGTCTGGAAACAGAGCCCTCGTGTGCCTCAGAAGCCCTGGTTTGAGGGTGAGTCCCTGACTCCTGGGCCGGATTCCTGATCACTCGCCTTATTGATGATGTATGTGCAGCGCTGGGCCTAGTACTTGCTGTGTGACCCACGGGGTACCCACTGAGTTACATTTGTGATAATTACTCTTTGTTTTTTATGGTTATATAAGTTGTCTAACCACGTTTTGGGGCCACCACCCTGTCACACCTGCTGCTGTCACTTTTGTCATCCATTCTGCTCTTTTTTTCATGTGAATTCATAATTTTCACACTTGTAGTCATTACCTGTTTATGTGCAACCATCTCCGTGTTGTGTTTGCTTTATCCAACTCATCTGCCCTTCTTTGCAGGTGTAAATATACCTTTTCTTTTTTTAAAGATTTATTTTTATTGTTTTTGACAGAAAGACAGAGACAGAGAGAAGGGGGAGGGCCCAGAACAGTCTCTGTAGTCGCACATGATTGGTTTTTCCACATAGTTTCATTCCACAGGTGGGCACGGGGCTGCATAGGGCAGGAATTGGGTCAGGGTTCTCACGGAGAACCGAACTAGGGGCCTCCCACATGGGAAGCACACCCCAGTTCAGCATATGGGTCCTCACGGTCTGGGGCCAGGATTTGATCCTCGGTCCCCAGGGCTGTAAAGTGAGCGCTTAACCCACTGAACCATCCGGGCTTCCCAAATGTACCTTTTTAAGCAAAAAAAAAAAAAAAAGAAGTGCGTGCTCCCCTGTCATGGGTCCTCTTCTTCCTTATACAGATTGTGTGTTTGGGGAGAGGTGGGGCTGGCAGGTAGGGGTGTCACTGGACCAGTGGCAGTTTCTCCCCAGGGGTGGCAGGTAAGGTGAGAGAAGGTTGTGGTGGCTACAGAGGAGGCCTCTGCAGTGGCTGTGAGTTACCTGGGACAGGTGGGGTGGGATCCAGCCATCTCAGACAGAGCCTTCCCTCCATAATGCCGAGAGAGAAGGCAGGCCCCTCGTGGTGCTTTGTGGTTAAGGGGGGCTGGGTGCAAAACCTGCTGGGGGCAAAGTGGGAGAAGAGAGAAAGAGCTGGGGGTGGGAACTGGGGGGTGGGAGCAGGGCGGTTGTCAGGTGGGTGGGGCTGGGGTGATAATTAACACCATGGGAGCAGGAAGAGTCCAGAATGCTATACTGCACCATCGTCCTGTCCAGGGGCTGGCAAGGCCGTGGGGCAGCTGGAGCACTCGGGTAGGGCGGGTGTTAATGCAAAATGGCACAGCCGCTTCGGGAAAGTGTGCTAGTTTCTCATAAAGTGAAACAGATGCTATCATTCGACCTAAGTATTGACCAAAAGAAATGCAACATGTCCTCACACAACTATATGGGAATATATATATATTCCATCAGCTTTATGCACAAGACTTCCAGCTGGGATGCAGCCCAAAGGTCCCTAAGGTGAGTGGACACACAGATTGTTGTGTCTTCAGATAGTGGAGTGCCGCTCAGCAGTGAGAAAGAAAGAACCGCTAGCGCACAAAATAGGAGGGGTCTCAGACACATGCCAGGTGAAGGCAGCCAGGTTCTAAGGGCTCTGTGTACGAGTCCCGGATAGGACAGTCTAGAAAAGGCATAATTATCAGGACAAAATCACGGGTCTGTGGTTACCAGGGGCCGGGGCGTGGGGAAGAGAATTGGCCACAGTGGGGCACTTTGTGGGTGACGGAATATTCTGTGTCTTGAATGTGGAGGTTAGATGACTTTATTCATCAAAACTCACAGAATTATATACAAGAAAGGGTGGATTTTATTTTATATAAGTTAGACTTCAAGAAATCTAACTTGAGTGACAGACCACTAATGAGCTGAGAATCACCTCATCGCAGTTGTTTTCATACTACTGTCATGTCCATTTAAATAGGACTGCACAAAAGTGGACTTTTTTGGGGGTTCTGTGACCACACATGCAAGTAAGTACTTTCTAAACTGAACTTTGAAACCTCATCCTCATAAAAGCCACAGGCATCCTGCGGAGCCCCAGGCCTAGATTTACCTTGTAAATAAGACTTTACAGACTTCTTTCAAGCCTAGTAAAGTGAGACCTGGAGGGAGAGCCACAGGGGAGCCTGAGAGTCACCCCCTCACTCTGGCCCCCAACAGGCACCCAGCTCAGAGCCCACCCCAGGAGGCTATGAGCTGGCCTCCCTTGGCTTTCTGCACCTCTGAGAGAGACTAATTTGGGGATAACTCGGAATCAGCCTGGGGTAGGTCTGGCTATGAGTTACGGGAAGCCCCTCATAACAGTCATTAGCAGGTAGGCATTTCTGCACAGGTAGTCCACAGCTGCTATGGCAACTGTGCACCGCAAAACCTGGGGGACTGGGGCTCCCTCTAGCTCATTGCACTGCCATCCACCTGTACAGCTTGTGACCTCCCAACCCAAGATGGCTGCTAGAGCTCCAGCCATTATTACATTAGGTATCAGGCAGCAGGAGTGAGGAAGGGACAATAAAGAAGGGTCCAGGGGTTGAGGGGAAAAACAGAAGGGTCAGGGTGAATGCTAGTTCTGTTCATGGACATTTCAAGAAACTACCTTATGCATTTCTGCTTCCTTCTTATTGGCCAGCACCTGGTCACCTAGTTGCAATTAACTGGGAGGGAGACTAACAAATAGAGTCTGTGGTGCCCACCTGCAGCAAGGGGTTCTGTTTCCATGAAGGAAAGAGAAAACGGATATGTGGGTGGGGAAGGCCATCAGCAGTCTCTGCTATAACTTCCAGCTTTGCCATGTTTTGCTCTGGGGCCTTGGACCAGTCTCTAACCTCTTTAGGTCTTACTTTTTCTGTCTGTAAATTGGGCACAGTAACTCCTCCCTCTCTTGCTTGTTATAGAAATTAAACGATATATATATATATATATATATATATATATATATATATATATATATATATATATATATATATATATATATATATAAAATCAGGCACTCATTTTCTCGTGGTAACCATTTTTATTACTCCTACTGTGTTTTCTATAAATGGCCTTTGGTTGTTAGTGTCTGGGATGAGTGGGCATTGCAGAGGACAGGCTTTGAAGATACCCCAATTCCAGTCACCCAACCGTATTTACTCACCGCCACTCTGATAGGCCCATAAGACCGAGCTGCTAGTGGGTAGCACCCCTAACTGTACTCTGTAGCAGACTCTGAGCTCAGTGCCTTTCTGCGCACGGCGACGATGCTGTTACCGCCCCTGTTTGGCAGACAGGGAGTCTGAAGCACTGAGAAGATTAGGGACTTGTCCAAGAGCACATGGTCAGTGAGAGGTGGACTGGGGTGTGAGCCCAGGCAAGGGGGCCAGGGCCTGGGCTCCCTCAGTGAGCCGCAGACGCCCACAGCTTTGTGCAGGGACAGACTGTGTCATGTCAGGGCAGGACAGTGGGGCAGATGGGGAGACACGTTACACTGGGCCAGGAGACCCCTAAGGTTGATGCCCCTTTGAAAGAAAAGCAGCCCAGTAGGGAGGCTGGGGGGAGTGGGGAGGGCATCTAGGCACAGGGAAAAAAGATGGTGATGATAGAGTAGAGTGCGTCCATTGCGAATGGTCTAGAGAAGGGCTGGCCAGCCTTTTGGCTTCCCTGGGCCACAATGGAAGCAGAAGACTTGTCTTGGGCCACACATAAAATACACTAACACTAACGATAGCTGGTGAGCTAAAAAAAAACTCATTATATTTTAAGAAAGTTTATGAATTTGTGTTGGGCCACATTCAAAGCCGTCCTGGCTGCCTGTGGGCCGTGGGTCACGGGTTGGACAAGCTTGGTCTAGATGAGGTCATGGCAATTTATTTAACTTTCTATTCAACTGCTGGACTTCAGAATGATTATGCACGCGGCGTGTCATTGACAATGAATTTACAGGTGATGTGAGACCCAGCCCTGCTGCTTGTCAGCTGTGTAACCTCGCTGAGCTCTTGTTTTGTTTAGTCCCCCTTATCGTGGGCCTAATGCCAGGCCTGGCTGGGAGTACTGGACAGACCCGCTTGGGAAGCGCCTGGCACCTGGTGGCAGCAGCTTGTCCCCATTCAGCCATCCTGGCATGGCCATGGCCCTTCTAGTCTCTGTGGCCACCCCCAGACCCAGGCCGGGGGTCTGCTCTGTTCTCAGCATCCACAGGGCCCTTTCCCTGGACTCTGGAGCAGGACCCTGTCTTGCCTCCAAACAGGGCCACCGTGTCCATGTGATCAGTGCCCAGGTCCTCAGGGTGGGCGGAGGGGCCTGCGGTCCCTCTTTGTCACCTCTGATTGCAACCAGTGCCTTTTCTCTGTAACCCTTGTGCTTGTGAGGAGGAACATTTGGGAACAGCTCGTGCGGGTGGGTGTCTGATGTTTTCCTCTTTCCACTTATGTGTATTTCCTAATCATTCTACAAACAATATGTTGAGTTTTTACTAATAAGAAGCACAAAGAGTGAGCTTCTAGCATTCTGCCTGATGCAGGGGCCGCACTCAAGTGTTCTTTTGAGCCCCGTCCCCAGTCCAGCCTCCCCCCCAGACATAGCCCCCAGCTAGAGTTTTCTGTCTCCATTTTAACCTACTAGATAGAAATGGAACTTATTAAAACTGAAGAACAATTCGCGTTAGAAAAGGAGATTGGCTTTCCAGCAATCTGCCTTCAGAGCACCTCGTTTGACAGAGGCTGCCCGGGAAACCCCAACGTTAGCCAACGGAGGGCTGAGTCCACGCAGCGTGTGGTCGTCAGCAGGTCACCCTGGGCCTGTTTCTTCACCCGTGAAATGAAGGCCTGGACTTCTCTGCATATCCTGATCTATTGGTTGTGGCTGCCTAGGTGAGGGAGGGGGCTGAGTCAGTGGGATGGCGAGCTGGGTTTGATTAGCAGTGTCTGCCATGGTGCTAGATTGGCAGTATTTCAGAGGATTTACTGTCCCAGCACTCGCTTCTCTCAGAAATCTCTTGAACATTCTGCATTTGAACCGTACCTAGTACCTAGCGCCGGCTACGTGATTTGTGGAGTCCGCTGCAAAATGAAAATCGGGCCTTGGCTGGGAGTGGGTAAGTCAGTCTCCCCTTCCTAGGACCTCACTGTCCCAGCCATCCCACCGAGTTCCCTTCAGTCCAGGAGGGGCCACTCCGTCTGAGCCTATAGACGCCTGGGCCCCCAGCATCCCGGCCTCACTCTTTGGATGCCTTCCCACCCTGCTTCCACAGTTGGGCCCAGTGCCATCTTGTCCTTGGCACCTCCCTCTACACCCACTCGGGTGCAGGCCTTATTCACCCAGCTGACTCCTCATCCGCACGCCCCAGCCTGGGCTGCCTCCCCACCCTGACCATGACCTCTGCCCTTGGCTCCAGGGGTGGCTATTCTAGGACAAGAACTTTGGCAGCTCTGTGAGGAGTCTGGATGCAGTGACTGTGACCCATGGGAGGCAAGAGTCAGGCAAGGTTCACGCTTTTCCGAACTGCTGCCTCCCACAGGAGGGAGGAGGGGAGGCCTGTGGGGGCTTGACTGCGGGTGGGCCTCACCTGCCTGCCCTCCCTCCCTTCCAGTGCGTCTTACTGGGCATCTGTATGTGCCAAACGCTCTTCTGCGTGCTGGGACCACAAGGTGGGTCAGACTGACGAGAGTCCCCTCCCTGGGGGCTTCACATCCTAGCCAGGGAGAGAAGCCTTAAGCGAGTCAAAATCCGGCTGTTAGAATTGCTCAGAGGAAAATAAAGAGGGAAAGTGATGGGTGAGGGAGAGGGGAAGGTCGAAGTCAGAATACTGCCTCTCCCAAATGTCTCCATTCTAATCTCTGGAGCCTGCAAGTATGTGACCACACGGTAAAAAATGCCTTTGTGTGTGATTAAGGATCCGGAGGTGGAAGGATTATCCTGGATTATCCAGGTGGGCCCAGTGTACTCACAAGGGTCCTTCTAAGTGAAAGAGGGAGGTGGGAGGTCAGAGTCAGTGTGATGCAGCCTGAGAAAGCCTTGAACAGCCGCAACTGGCTTTGCATGGAAGGAGACCACCAGCCAGGGCATTGTGGGTGGGCTCAGAGTGCTGGAAATGGAATATGGATTTCCCCCCTAGGACCTCCAGAAAGAATAGAGCCTTGATTTTTGGCCCATGCGTCTCATTTCAGACCTGACCTCCAGAGCCCTAGGATGAATTCTTGTTCAGAGCTACCATGTTTGTGGTGACTTGTTATAGCAGCAATAAGAAACTCATGCAGGAAGCTGTCTGTGGTCAGGGGAAGCCTCTGAGGAGGTGCGCAGTGAGAAGTCGCTGCTCTGCAGAGAACTGAGTGAAAAGTACTTTGGGCAGAAGAAACCGCAAGTGCCAAGGTCCTGAGGCAGGATTTGTTTGTGGGTCGCCCTTCTGTCTTGGCCAGCTGTCACTTTAAGTGACCTGGTTCTTTGGTCAATGTGAGAACACCGACCTGTGCCCCACCAGGCCTCTCCTGTCTTTGCTGGTATTTTTCTCTGTGCCCTGAGTGACCCTTCGGCCACTGAACTCCTACATACCCAAAGGGACCCAGTCCAGTGTCACTTCTGAGAAGCCTCTCCTGCTTGGCTGACCAGGCATCCCATTTGAAATGGGTCAGTACTGTTGTTTTCTGTCCTGTGTAAAATGGGAGCCTGGTCAGGTGGCCCCTGACACTCCCCCTGTACAGACTCATAGCCCCACCCCCCACCCCGGCCATTCTGCATTCTTACCATGCTTGCCCCACTGTGTCCAGCCGCTTGTCTATACATCCGCAACCTCTGCTGGGCTATTCCCAGGACTGCAGGCTGTCTCTTATTCATCTCTCTGCCTTTAGCACCTGGTACAGGGTCTGGCATATGCAGGAGGAGAAACGTTTGTTGAGTGAATGGTAGTTCTGACTTCCCGCTGATGTTCTAAAGCCACCTGCATCCTTTCCAAGTTACCAGCCTCTCAGATTAGACCCTGCTCACCCACTAGTGAGTGTAGCAGCCTGGACGCATTTTCCCCAGGGGCAGCATCCAGACCAGAATGGACTGAGCTCATCAAGGGGCCTGATCAGTCAGGAGCCCAGCAGGAAGCTCCTGGGATTTGATGAAGAGCTGTTTACAGAGGTCAGGGCAGGACAAGGGCCCCTACCAGGCTGTACTTACAAGGAGGCGGGTGGAGTTGTGGGACCCCTACAAAGCCAGAGCCTGGTGAGGGGTCCCCAGCAGGAGCTGTGGGCTGAAGTTGGTGAATGCAGCAGCCCTAGCTGGGACCACCGCTGAGGAGGTGAAGGCGAGCCAATCTCTGCCCCACTGTCCTTCTAGCGTCTCCCTATGGCTGACCCTAGCAGGTGACCAGAGGACCGGGGGTGGCCTGTGGAGGGGTCAGCCTCCCAGATGGGGGATGAATTGGCGGCAGGGGGTGTGCAATTGGAGACTAAACATACGGGGACTCTCATGCAGTTCCTCAGCCCAGCGCCTTAAGTGCCCTGTTCCATGTGTTGTTATAGACCAGGAGAACCTTGCCAACATCATGCTGCTTGGAAGGGGCAGGCGAGGGCCAGGAGCTGGAATGTGGACACAGCTCTGTCTCCAGGGTCTTTCTGCCCCTTCTACCCAATGCCCATGGGCTGGGGTCAACCTACCCTAGGGCCCTGACCATGTGCATGGCCTACCCCGGGCATGCCAGACAGGCACTCCGGCCCCTCTCCTTCCAAAGGCATCCTGGGCTTTATCTCCTAGATCCTAGCTTTCTTCTCCTTCATTGCAACAGTCACAGTTTATAATTCAATGGTGGTGTTTCCTTGATGAACTGCTTTCCCGTGGCAAGGAGGGGCCATTCATCTTGCTCATCACTGTAACCTCGTCCAGTGCCTGGCACGTAATAAATGCTCAGCAAATACCTCTAGAAAGACGGACAAATCTTACCTGTTGACTTTAGGTTCTTCGGCATACAGGCTGACCACATTCTCCTGGCTGTTTGGGGTGAGCTGGGTGTGGAGGGGGGTTGCTTAGAAAGGTGGGGCAGCCCTTTAGAGCCAGACGTCTTGCCTCACCCGCCTCCTCCTCCTCAGCATCCCACTGGTCTGTTCTCAGTGAGGGTGTGAGCAGCACCTGCTTTGTGGTCTGCGGCCCATGCCCACTCTGAGCCAGGCATTGACTGGTCCTTTCCCTGTTGGCACTCAGCAGACGCTAGCTGAGCACTGGGCCTGGTTTCTAGAGACCCCTGGTTTGTCTTTTGGCCCCGAGGGGGGAAGGAAGAGCTTGGACCCCATTCTCAGCCTCACAGGGACAGCTCAGGCATTTGTCATTGCCACAGATTTATTCCATTTCACACAGCAGACAGGGCTGCGTGGGGGGGCGGGGGCTCCGGCTGGCGCTGGGGCTCACTCCTGCCCGAGGGGCCAGGCACATAGAGCCAATTGGGAACCTCTCCTGGCCATGGATCCAGAGAGAACAGTGAAGAACAGTGCCCCTGGCCCCTAAGAGGGCTTCAGGGACATAAAGGAGGGCTGTCCAGAAGGTATCCAGCCATGCAGCCGTTCCCATTATAGTGACAAAGGCTGGGTTTTTTCTGGACAGCCCTTGTATGTTTATTTGATTTGATTTAAAAACAAATTAAAGCCAACTTAGGAAAAAGAAAGTATCTTCAAGCCCATTCACTCTAGCGTAATTCTTGTCATTTTTATGTTTTTTTCATTTCTAATCCTCTCCCATGTTCATTTGTATTTGTTCTTATGGCCACAAAAGGCTGTGTGCACAGTGGCATTCTGCCCTGTGTCACTTACCTACTTCTTTTTCCTGCTACTTGGTGGTCTTTGTCTGATCACGTTCCGGGGCCGTTAGGGAGTGCTGGGATTGAATTAGCCACGTCCTTGGAGATGCATGGGCTCAGGGCCTCCCCATGGGCCCCCCGTCCCCGCGTCCCCATGGGCCCCCCGTCCCTGCATCCTCATGGACCCCCCATCCCCAAGTCCCCATGGGCCCCCCGTCCCCAAGTCCTCCTGGGCTCCCTGTATTCTCACAGGCCTGCCCTTTCTGAACTTGTTTGTGTTCATCCTCAATGGTTTTGCTCCAGCTCCCAGCAAATCCGGGCTCCTGAGAAAGCCGATGTTTGTGGTGGGGGACACGCGTGCTGCGATGATCCCCACCTGCCCTGCGCAGGCCTGGGAATCCAGGAGCAGGTATGGTCAGAGGGTCCCCTCTGTGCCCCAGCTCCCCCCAAGAAAGGGAGGGCAGAGCTGTGCTCAGGCTTTTGTCTGACGCTATTTGAAGTCAAGGGCATGGTCTCCTAACAAGTAAGTTAGTGTGTAAGACGGTCAGGTAAGGTTTAGCTCACGGGGGGTGGGGGTGGAAGCGTGTCCTGGGAGGGCACGTGCCCTCTGGTTACTGGTCTTGTTTGTGCTGTTATTTTCAACCATTCTTGGTGCTGTGATGAACTGTTTGGAGGCTTTTAAAAATAGCATCGTTTCTGGTTTTCAAAGTCTTCCACGTCCACTGTACAAAATTTGGAAAATGCCCAAAATATAAAGTAGAAAATAAGAATCACTCCAAATGGAACCACTGAGAAATGACTACCATTAACATTTTGATACATTTGCTTTTTAGGCTTTTTTTTAATTTTTTTACCTGTAAGTACATTGATGGTTTTAACGTGAATGCTACAACACACAGTCGTCTGGACTTGATTCTGGTTTTGGTGTCACTGCTTACAGGCCAAGGGTCCTGAGTTAATGCCTTGTTCCCTCCATGCCTCAATCCTTCATCTGTGAAAGGGGCCTCACGTCGGACCTTCCTCACAGGCTTGTGGTACATACAGCTGAAAGACGTCATGTGAATAATGCACAGCAAGGCCTGGCACGTTGCCAGGCACACAGTACGCACTCAATGATAAATGCTGCCGTCACCATTAGCAATTTCAGTCGATCGAGTGTATATAGTTTTGGATCCTGCCTTTTTTCCTTTTGTATTATGATCTCAGAAGTTTCTTTTTTTAAGATTTTATTTTATTGTTTGAAAGAAGGTGAGAGAGAGAGAGAAGGGGGAGGGCCCAGAGCAGACTCCATAGTTGTACCTCATCAGCTGTGATATAGTTTCATTCCATACAGGTAGATATGGGGCTGCACGGGGTGGTAACTGAACTGCAGGCCTCCCACATGAGAGGCAAGAACCTTTGTCACCTTCCCAGTGGTTACCAGCTGCACCGCAGTTCAGCATGTGGGTTTGCATGAGCCGGGGCTGGGATTCAATGCCCGGACCTTGCGGTTGCAAGGCAAGTGCTCAGCCTGTTGAGCTGTCCCAGCATCCCCTTCCCACATCTCAAATGTTGGATAAACATGATTTGGGGGGGGGGGCGCGTAAGAATTCTCCTTATGATTTCTTTAGCCACTGTTTACCCTCCAGGTCTTCTCCAGTTTGTCACTATTTTTGACACATTCTGCTGGGATGAACTCCTTGCACCTTCGTGCTCGTCCCCGTTTCTGATGATCTTTTAGGACAAGTACCGAGATGTAGGCGTATTGGGTCACAGGCTATGGGAATTCATTTCTGGGGCACTGGGTAACGTGAGACCAGATTGCTGTCCAGGAGGATGACATCTCTTTGCATTCGCCAACTGGATTTCTAGACCCCCCACCCCCACCCCCAGCATTCTGGTGGGGTTGATGTTTATTTGCAAAAGTGATCAACCCTGGCCAGGCCTGTAACTGGGAACCTCTAAGGATGAGAGATGGCCACTCTGGCCAATGACATTTCCCAGGAGGACGCAGGTGCCTGGGATTTTTGTTCCTGGTGTAGGCAGCACACTGTCCTTGGAGTTAGTCAGCTCTGGGAAGGACAGCTGCTGGAGGACACATTGGCGTGGGCGGGAGGAGGGATCTGTTTACAGCACCTCCCATTGCTGGCTCCACCACTTGGCTACCATTTAACACCGCCCTGCAACAGGTGGTTTCCTGCATGGCCAGCCAAGCCCCAGACAGACAGGAAGCACCACGCCTCCTGCTCAGCTAGTGAATGTTGTCATCAGTAACCAAGGACACTGTGGCTGCCCCAGTTCTGCTCAGCCAGCTAAAACCTTTTCCAAGGTGGTTTTTTTTTTCAAAATCGTGCTTGTTCTTGTGGAAACTAAGATGTTGACCCAAGAGCCTGATTGGGTCGTAGTCTAGCAGGTGGCAGGGAGGATGTTAACAGTACTGATAACTCAGCATCGATAGCTAACAATGCAGAGAGCGCTTTCTAGGCATGTTTCACGTGATCTCTGCTGTAGGCATGCGTGCCACACATCCTTAGCAGCCCTCATGTCTCTGTGTCATTCCTGGGCCACCAAGACTGATTGAACTTATGCTGACACCTCCATCCATGAGCTTGAATCTGAGCAAAACAAAGCAAGTGCAGACAGAACAATACCTGTTTTACAGATGAGGACACTGAGGCTCAGAGAGGCTAGCTTGTCCGAGGCCCCCCATCTGAGAACTGGGTGGCAATTTTACCCAGGTCTGTCTGCCTGTCTCTAACACCTGTGCTTTTACCTCCTCTGTGTGCTCCCTTTGTACAACCTGCTGTGTGCCCGACCACTGGGTGAGGGTGGGAGATTCTATGAACAGCAAGGCTGTTCTGCCACTCAGTACCTCACAGCGTCTTTAGAAAGTGTTCTAGTTTCCGATCGCCACTGTAACAAATTACCATAAACCGAGGGGTTTCCAACAACACAGATTTATTCTCTTAAGGTTCTGGGGATCAGAAGCCTCATGTGATCTCATTGCCCAGGTACTGGCAGAGTTGTATTCCTTCTAGAGACTTCAGGAGAAAAATCTGTTTCCTTACCTTTTATAGCTTCTAAAGACCACCTGTGTCCCTGGGCTTGTGGCCTCAAAGCCAGCAGCATCTCATCTTCTATCTCTGACTCTGCTTCCCTCAGTGGCTTCTCTGTCCAATCGCCCTCTGTTTTCATTTATAAAGAAAGATGTTCATGGTTATATCCGGCCCACTCAGAGAATCCAAGAAAATCTCCTCATCTCAAGATCCTTAATTTAGCCTGCGGGGTCCCTTTTGCCACCCAGAAGCAACAAGTCACAGATTCTAGGATTAGGATCTGGATATCTTAGGGCGAGGGGGTCACTATAAAATGGGACAGGGTTACAAAATATAATCAAGCATAAGTACTACTGGCAAACTGGGCTGACCCAGGGTCATTGTCAGGGTTGAGCGCATACATGAGACACTTGCAAACTATAGATGGCTCTGCAAATGTGAAGAAGCTTTCGATACTAAAGCTATTTCTTGGCCGACAGAATATTGTGATGTGCCAGGATGCGGGAAGGTGGAGGTGGGGAGTGGTTCCAGAGGCCCTAGAATGTCTGGGGCCAGCACCCACCTCTTTGCCAGGAGCCCTTGAACATCGAACAGATCCCTCAGTGGAGTTTTTATAACTACAAGAGCCGAGAAGAATGGCCTTGGATTTGAGGCAACTTCTCCTTAGTGAGAGGATTAACTAGATTTTCTTTTCTGAAGAGTATGTTATTTTGAAGCTATAATCCCTAAAAGATAGTCCCCCAAAGAATGGGAGCTGTGCCGTGAAAGTTTTCATGTCTCAGCTGTTGGGTTTCATTTCTTCTGCGCCTGTAAACATTTGTTCTGTAAGGGTTGCATGTGAGGATGCTAACCCCACACGGGCCCAGCCATTGCCAAATGTCATCCCTGTTTTAGCTCTGTGTCACCCCCTGTGTAATTATACTCAGAGAAGGACTTGCTAAATCAAAGGGTTGACATACATTTCATGTTTATAGATGTGTCTAAACTGTTGTCTGAAGTAGTACCAATTTACATTGCTGCCAGCGATGTGTGAGATGAGTTCACACATTTTCATGCGCCTTAAAACCCTGAAGCACAGAATCTGCCAGTCTCCTTAGCCTCGTCTTTTGCCACCTGGCAGAACCCTATGCTGCTCCAACTCCTCTGGTTTCAGTGATTCAAGCATTCCTACTCTCTCTTGCCTCTAGGCCTTACCTTAGCATTGACTGTTCCCTCTGTCCAAAACACTGTTCCCTGTCCAGCCCTGCTATCCAACTCTGGCTAACTCTTTTCAAATGTCTTAGCTCCTTCAAGAAGCCTCCTCTGGTCCCAGTACTTCATTAGTTACCCTCCTTGGGCTCCTTTGACCCCTGGACTAGCCAGACTGTAGCTGTTGCCACTCTGGGTCACAGCTGCCCTCTGAGACTGGGGGCCCTGGGTGAGTAAGGCCCCCGCCTTAGAAGACACAATTTCTATGAGGGACGCTACTATGGCGGTGTTGACGTACAGGGTTTAGAGGCAGGGGCCTTCCTGCAGGCCTCAATCTTCTTCAGTTGTGAGATCTTAGAAAAGCCACTGTCTTCCCCTTCAAGACCTGCCTGAGCCTAATTTCTCTGCCTCAAAATGGGTAACAAACCTGCTCTGAGTCACAGCATCATTGAAAGGACCCTTAAGCCAATGAACAGGAAACACTTTTGTAGGTGATATTGAAATGTGCACCGAGAATCTTGCCCAACTTCAGTAATTGTGGGTTGTTCGAGCAGGGAACATGGGGAGAGCTGGCTAGGAGCCCCCGAGTCCTCCAGACCCACGGGAGCCTGTGGAGAGAGGCTGGTGACTTTGGACGCGCGCCATGAGCGGCGGGATTCCCCACGAAAGACCCAGAATCCCAGGATTTCTCCAGGAGCTCCAAGGTTGTCTGAGCTTCATGAAAACCTTACCATGCTAAGTGGTTGGAAGTAGTCATTCTCAGAGTGTGGTTCGCGGGCCAGCAGCTTCACCTGGGAACATGTTGGAAATGCAGGTCACCAGGGCCTCCCCTAGACCCCTGCATCAGAACCGGGCATGGGGCACAGGCCGATGCTGGTTCCCTCACAGTCCCTGCATGCCAGGGAGCCGGGTGCCATGGATTCCCTTCTCTTCTTCGCTGAGTCAGTGAACAGTGTGGATCCAGCTGCTGCCTGTTGACACATCCAGCATCGCAGGGATGCCCAGGCCTCAGACCTGTGCCCAGGAGACTGGGCAGGTTGAGGCAGGACCAGCACACCTGACCCTCTGCTCTGTGAGACGCACACGGCTTTGATGGAGACTGACCACAGGGCTGGGCTGGGAGGTCCTGGGGATGCTGGCTGTCTGACAGAGGGTTTGCGGGCAGAGAAGAGAGGTTTTTATTAACTTGCATAGACACAGACTTAGGTGCTCAAGTCTGTAGGATTTTCCTGGCTTGTAAGGCCCGCCCGTCAGAACCATCTGTCCCTGCTTCTGCATATCTGCAGGAGGGCCATGTCCCAGGGACGGTGCAAGGAGGCAGCTTAGGCTGGGGCTGGGATCCCAGGAGGGATCATGGTGGCAAGTTCAGTAGCACTGGGGGCCCTGACCTGGGAGGCAGCTTAAGTAAGACCACTGACCTTTTTTGTTGGTGTTAGTTGCTCACTCTTCTTCCCAGATGATTCAAAGGGGTCGCAGGTGGGATGCAATGTAGTACCCCCTCAGCTCACAACATGCTCGTAGAACCAGAATGTAAGTTAATTTGAAGACTGACATCTAAGGTTTTGCTTTTTGTCCTTGTTGTTCCAGTCGAGATCCGACAAAGGTCGCACATTGCACCAGGCTGCTTTGTTTCATAGATTCTCTGAGTTAGAGATGCTTAAAGAGAGAGACTCAGAAATTCCTGGAGGGCTTGGAGGCATTGGGTGCCCATTGCCCCGCTGGTCTCTGTCCCCTCGGCATAAACCCCTCACTCTGCTTCTGTCTGTCCTGCCACCTCACACCTTCTTAGTCCTGTGCTGATTTCATTGTCCTACATGTCCCGGGTATTTGTGGTACTGAGCTGGACACAGGGATATGGAGATGTGACTCACCAAAGAGACACACAGAGCTGTGTTACATGTGTGATCATATAAGTGCCATCCCTGTCTCCCTCAGGGACTTACTCCAGTGTCACCATTTCAGTGAGGCTCTCCCTAGCCACTGCATTTAAATCAGGGTTCCTGGACCTCAGCACTATGGACGTGTTGGACCAGATAATTCTATGTTGTGCAGGCTGTGCTGGGCACTACAGAATGTTTAACAGCATCCCTGGTCTCTGCCCACTAGATGCCAGTAGCAACCCTTTCTCAATGTGACAACCAAAAACATGTCAAGGGATTGCCATGTGTCCCCTGGGGGCAAAATCTGCCCAGATTGAGAACTACTGATTTAAATTTAAATCGGAGGGAAATCAAAATCACCACTGTGACCTGCTTCTTGGGGTTCAAGACAAGCTTCCCTCCTAACCAGTGGCCAAGGTCTCACACACACCGGTGCCCAGGAATAGGACAGCTCATGACATGCGGTAGCTGCTGCTGGGCCCGAGGCAGGCAGCTCTCCAGGGGTGTGTTCACTGCTGACCACATGATGACATGATGACAGCTAATCATGGTCTGTGACTGCTAAGCTTGGGCAGGGTTGGCAATTAAAACACCCGCTTATTTCATGGTCCTGATGCCACCTAGCCCTGGGGAGTTTATAAGTGAGGGGTCCGATAGGGCAGAAAGAATGAAAACAGGCATTTTTCCTGGAGAGTGAAAAGAATGACCCCAGCA
Organism: Craseonycteris thonglongyai; assembly: GCA_004027555.1. Taxonomy (NCBI): domain Eukaryota; kingdom Metazoa; phylum Chordata; class Mammalia; order Chiroptera; family Craseonycteridae; genus Craseonycteris; species Craseonycteris thonglongyai. Next base: position 36,939 of record PVKE010001669.1, on the reverse strand, counting down.
GGGAGGGAGCGCGATGGTTGTGAGCAATGTGATGGGGAAGCAATTGCAGAAGGAAGCAGGTTGAAGGAAAAGAAGCCACAGACGCAGGGACTGGACAGTGACTGCGGGGAAGAAAAATGATAATAGTCAGGAGATATAAGAGTCACGGTAAAGGGTGGTGCAAAACCAGTTGGTAAGCCAGAGCCCAGGTAATGAAACCGAGAAGATGGAACGGTAAGGTCTTCCTTGCCTTCCCCTGCCACAAACAAGCACAGAGCGCAGGAAGTGAAACGACTCCCGGAGCACGTGGGCAAAGGATCTGTTCTCTGTTTAACAACAAATGGGGCTCAGTATTCAGAACCGGACAGCTGAGTGTGGAGTGACCCGGCCGGTGTGAGGTTCTGAGTGTGGGCTTGGCTCAAGAGAAAGAAAGCAGGTCATGCGGCCTCTGGGAGAGGTTTGCCAGGATCGCGTGCTGTCATTTTATTGTAGGGCTGACTCAGACTAACAGGACTGGACAGATTGTAGCCGCCATCATCACCATCATCATCATTGTCATCAGCGACCTAAGGTGTGTCATCAGAGCAGAGACCAGGCAGGTGAGGGCAGAGGCGGTATTTACAGAACCACGGATAAATCTGCACCTATGTTTACCTGCCCTCCCTTGTGCCCCTTCCCTAGTGGCAGGCTAAGATAGTCAAGGTGATTAAATTCCTGAGATGCAGCCATGAATGTAGAAAGGGCAGAATAAGTGTGATTCTTATGGGTTCACTACAAATAGAGACAAAGGGCAGGCGCACTGGGAGGGCTAATGGCCAGGCGTTCCATTGGCCAGAACTCTGCCACCTGACCATACCTGAATGCAGGGACCGCCTCTCAGCAATGTCACTTAGGAGGGAGTGTGAACCTTTGGTGGACAGACAGCTGGGCTTGGGGATCCAGGAGGGGAGCCTGGTAGGGCTTCAGTTGACAGAACCTGTTGACTACAGTCTAGAGGCCACGTTATTATCCAACGGAACCACGAATACAAGTCCTTTGATAAGTTGAAAGGCAGGATAGGAGCACAAAGCACCATATAACCTTTGTCCCGAGTCATGAGCTGGGACAAAGCCCTTGCAGTTCTGATCTGTGTCAGGCCACCTGACCACCTTTCAGTAGATGTACCAATGGAGGGAGGCATATTTTTACACGACCATCTATAAACGGCCAGATCAGAGGGCTGCAGCTCTTGCTTAGTCCCACTTTGTCCTGGTCTAAAGCTGAGGCCTGGATGTGGCCGCCCCACGCAAGCTTCTGCTGTCTCCTGCATCTATGGCAGCTTCTCCTGCGGCCTGTGTGGGAGATGGATTCCACCAGGAGATGGCTGTTCATTGCTTGCAGCTGCCAAGAGGATTGTGTTGTGGGGCTGTTGCTGTAGAAAAAATCTGATTATGGTCAGATTCAAATTCATCAAATCAGAATGTCCTTTCTCCTCAAGACTGGAGAGTGTCATGAGGAGGAAGGCCCTGCCTCCTTCTGCTTACTTCAGGCTTCTGGAAGGTAGGTGTTCAACAGTGCTGCGTCTGAGCATGAGAAGAATGCCTTGTTCTTCTGATCCCAGCCAGCTGCACGGAATACGATTCACTGGGAGGTGAAAATGAGACATTGGTTTGGATGGAGCAATTGTAGATTATTGCAAGTAGGAGGTCTGATTCACAGCGTCTTATCACTGTGTCCTCACTAGGAAGTTCTCTGAGCTCCCTCATATAAGGGCCCTAATTACAGTCATGAGAACTCCACCCTTCATTGCCTAATCATGTCTCCAAAGCCCCACCTTTCTACACCATCCCATTAAAAGCTAGGTTTCAAAATATGAATTCTGGGGGTGTGGGGGGCGTGGGGGTGGGGGGAGATCAAACATTTATTCCATAGCATTGTGCCGGCCTTCCAACTCGAATATTCAGTGTTATGGCCTCGTTGCTGAAATTCTGCATCTGGGGTGAAGACAGCAGATTCCTTCGTCGCCTGCTCCTGGGCCACATCAGAGCCCTTCCTCTGGATGCCTATGGCTGCTCCATTCTCTCATCAGTATCTGGGTCACTCAAGCCTGCCAGGTGCCCAGCCCTGATGAGCCACATGGCCACCAGGCAGTTGGTGCGGCCACCGCAGACTGAACCCAGTGACACTCATGGTACGGTAGCTAAGCTGGGCTGAGGCCCAGCCCTGTCTTTACATGCTGCCTCCCAGAAGGACAAGCTGTGTGACCTGGGGTCCATCCTCTGTGTCCTCACACCCGGCTGACTCATCAGTGGAGAATGGGAATAAGAATAGCACACACCTTGAACTTGGCAAGATGCAATAAGATCCTGTCCCCAAGGCGCAGGCACATAGCACAGTGTCTGCCTGGCACACAGCATGCACTCAAAAAACCGTCTCTGTTTTTATTAGGCATCTAGTAAGTGCCACGCAGGTATCCCTTGGCTGACTGTCTGGGTGCTCTAGGTTATTCTTCAGGTCATAGCTTGCTGAGCTGTGCTCTGGTCACTGGGATGTATTTGTTTGTCTTTGGTGGAGGGAGGCGGGGTTGGCCTTTGGGTGAACAGAGCAGCTGGGGAGAAGCCACGTGTTCAGTAGCCTGGCCCAAATCCGGGTTAACCGCAGGGCGAGTGCGGGTCTCTGAGATGATGCCAATTTCAGAGAGTCCCCGGAGCCCAGCTTTGAGAATGGCTTTAATGCTTCTGAACAGGGGATGACACTTGATTGCTGATGCCCCACACGATGTGGAGAGACATGTGAGGAGTTCAGATTGATGTCCCGGGACATTTGGGGATGCAGACATGGACGCTGGCCCAGCCCCAGCGCCTCTCATCCAGGCTTTTGGTGCTGGCTCTCCTGAGCCCTGAGCCAGACTGAGCTGCTGCTTGGAGGAGAAATTCTCAGGGAAGCATCTGGAGAGGGAGTGGCTTGCAGGTTGTCAGGATTCATTCCTTCTCAGAGTGAGCTTGAGGGATACTCTCAGAGGCCAGGGCAGTGCGAGCGGGGTGATGACTTCCAGGTTCCTACAGTGGGTGGAAGATGTGCTGTGGGGATCCCCATGTTGTCTGGGGGCACACGTGCCTTCAGGGGGATGAAGGAGCCAGCTCACATGCAGGCGGCCTAGGATGGCCAGGGTTGGAAGAGCCACCCTGCTGAACATCTGTTCTGTGCTCCACTGGGTCCCACTGCCAAAGCACAGGTCCCTAAGACCTTGGTGACTCTCAAACTTGAAAGCAAAACAGAGGATGCTGTTAATTAGTCGATGCTCATTATTCACGGATTCCTTATTTGCAATTCACCTACTCCCTAATTAAATACTTGAAGAACTTTCATGGTCATTCGCAGCCATGCACAGAGTGGCAAAATTATTGAGTCATCTAGTGCAAACATTCCCAGCTGAGATGGAACAAAGTGACAATGTCTTCTTGTGTCAGCTCTCATATATTGTAAACAAGTGTCCTCTTTGTGAGACTAGTTAGTACCACATTTTTAGCATTGTTTTGCTTTTTGTTGGTGACATTACTGTTTAAAGTTGCCCCCACACATAGTGGTAAAGTGCAAGAAGGCTACAACGTTCCTTACGGAGAAAATCCACCTGTTAGATAAGCTTCATGCAAACCTGAGTTATGGTGCTGTTGGCCATGAGTTCAAAGTCAGTGAGTCAACAATATATGTGGGAATAAAGTATCTTTAGATGGAAACACACATAAAACAAGGTATGTACTGATTGGTTGACAAAAATATTATGATCACAGGTTCACAGGAACCTAACCTATTTCCCCTAGTAGCAGTGGTTCAGTATTTGCTAATTTAATGGTTATGGTGACTTTTTAAAAACATAACTACTGTGAAAAATGAACATCAACTGTATTACCTTTGGTCAATAGGGATAAACTGGGTCATGTACTCACTTAAGACCTTATGCAAATCTGCCCCCTCCAGGAAGCCTCCCACAGTTGCTCCAGCCTCCAAAGATCTTCCCCTTACCCAGTCTCACCCCACATATGTATTATGTTTACCATTAATTTGTCACATGTCATAGACTGTCAGATAATTAGTCCTTTTTCCTATCCATTTATGTTAATGTGTGACAATATCATGAGACCCCTGAAGGCTGGGAATGAGTCTAATTTTTAGACTCTACTCATAGTAAGCAACATAGAGTTTGATTATTTGTGCAAGCATTGGATTTGTTAATTTGATTCCTGTGTTGGTTCATTTTTTTAATGAACAAATACAATATTCTCTGTTAACCAGAACTCAAGCAACCAGTTGCTTGAGTTCTGGTTAACAGAGAGTCTACTTGCACGTACCCAGCATCTACCAATCCCCACAGGTGCTGGTGAACTGAGAGTCTACTGCAAATGCAAGACTGAGTGAGTAAAGGAATGGTGTGTTTGTTCTCTGATTGCCAGGCACCCATGGGAGACAGCAAAGCTGGAAAGTTGAGGAAGTCATTATACACAGGATCATGGGTGCTGCAATAGTGGGGAGTCAGAGAGGAGGTGCCCCCCACCTTCGGATGGGCAGTGTGAGCATCCAGGGGGATTTGACAATGGTGGAGGAGGGCAGGGATGTGGTTCCAGGTAGCACGAACAGTGTGTGCAAAGGCCTGGAGGCACAGCGAGCAGACACATTAGGGAACTCTGAAGATGTGCAACAGCGAAGGTCACGGTCAGGTGCGGGGAGGGTGGGGAGAGGAAGGGAAGGTGCAGCGGGCCAACCCAAGGGCCACGTGTTTGCATACTGAGGAGTCCTGAGTTAGGAGGAGGCCGAGGTTTGCTTGGGGCTCTGCTTTTGTCCTTAGTTAACTCAGCAGTAGTATACAGCTCGAAGAGCTCTCCACCCTGTGCTGGCCAGTGGGCGGGCTGGAAGGAATTTGGCGTCCTGGGGTCCTCAGGGAGCTCACTCCCTGGAGGGGCGGTGGCGAGAACCCTGTTAGCAACTTCTTTCTCAGCCCCACCAGCCAGGCATAAAAACAGGATCCCCAAACAGATCAAGATCGTGTTTTTCTGGCCCGCTTGCAATGGCTCTGTGGGAACTGCATGCAGCCTTCTGTTTCCTCCCAAATGTTTCTTGAAATCCCAGGAGGGCCTGGGCAGAGGTGAGGGTGGGGTGTCCTCCTGTGTCCTTGTCAAGTACATGTTCTGGCACCTGCTGGGCTTGTCCACGAGGCATTTCCTGCTCTTGCCCCTGAGGTCAAGTCTGGTGTGTGCTTCAGGGGTGGAGGGGGGTGATGGCCGGTGTCCAGCCAGCATCGGAGCTGTCCAGCTTTGTCCTGTGTCACAACAAACACACATGGTCACTTCTCTCCTTTCCTGCCCACAGGAGGCGCTGTCTGGCCAGCTCCCTGTCCTTTGCCAGCCCTGGTTGGCAGGACTTCTCATGGCCTCAACCTCCAGGTCTCACAACACATGTGTGAGTGCATGCACACACCACACAAACATGTCATACCCCACAAACACACCACTGCTGCACATATGCACACTAATACACACGTACTACATACTCGTAAACACATTCGATACACACGCACACCACACACATCATTTCCCCACACTTACCACATAGAAATGCATACTGTACAGACATAAACATGTATACCCATCACACACCACATGCATGCATGCACTGTAATTATCACACACCACACACATACATGCATACACCATAATTATCACACACCACACATGCATGTGTGCACCGTAATCATCACATACCACACATATGCATGCACTGTACTTATCATACACCACACATGCACACATACATGCACTGTAATTATTACACACCACACACATGCATGCACCACAATTATTACATGCCACACACATATATGCACGCACTGTAAGTATCACATGCCATGCACATGCATGTGCCATGATTATCATACATCACACATGCATACATGCGTGCACTGCAATCATCACTGTAAGTATCACACTGCACACTCACATACCACATAGACATGCACCTCTCTCACACACACACACAGACGCACTAGCCCCTACACAGTCTCTGTTCCCTCAGAGATGTTTCCTACCAGCACCTTCCTTTTTGGAGCTGGCTCTCTTACAGGCCCGTTGGCTAAGGCTCCTGGCCGCCTCTTGTGAAACCAGCCACGTGGCACACACAGTGCTTAAGAGCACCCTTCCCTGCACACCGGGCTCCCTGGGGGCATTGGGTAAACCATCCACACTTTTGTCCCCTCTTCTCCTGGGATGAGCCCATAACTGGAAGCCTCTTAGTTCTTCACACATGCAAATTCAGTTGGCTCTTCACCCACCCTTCAGATGAGAACAGTCTGCTAAGGAAAGATGGAAGCATGTCACCTTTTAGAACACTGTTGTCAAGGAAACCTGGAGCTTCCTTGAAGGACTAACAAAGGGCCCAGAAACTTCTGCAGCTCTTGGGCAGAGTAATGATTAGAACACAAAGAAGAGCTGCCATCAAAGGCATGCCAATGGCACTGTTGCCTTGTACGTCTAATTTTTCATTCTCATCACAACACCCCCTACACCCCAGGGCCACAGGGCTTGGTTTAGTAATTCCACAGGCAGGAAGAGTGAATTGGAGTCTCTTAGCTTGCTGAGGCCATGATAAAGTAGCACAGATTGGGATTTGAACAAGACAGATTTATTTTTTCCAGTTTTGGAGGCCAGAAGTCCAAGATCAAGGTGCCACAGAGGTTGGTTCCTTCTGAGGGCTGTGAAGGGAGGGTCTGTCCCCGGCCTCTCGAGTTGGCTTGTAGATGGCCGTCTTCTCCCTGTAACCCCATGGTTTTCCCTCTTCATTTAAGGACGTCAGTCATAATGGATTAGAGCCACCCTAATGACCTCGTTGTAACTTAATCACCTCCATAAAGATCCTATTATCTCTAAGTAGGGTCAGTGCTTAAGTACTAGGGGTTAGGATATCAACATGGAAATTTTATTTTTAAGATTTATTTTATTATTTTTGACAGAGATAGAGAGACAGAGAGAAGGGGGTGGGGGGCAGAGCAGTCTCCATAGTTGCACATCATTGGTTTTCAACATGGTTTCATTCCACACAGGTGGGCGGGGGCCGCGCAGGGTGAAAACTGGGCTGGGGGCCTCCAGCATGGGAAGCTCACCCCAGTTCAGCATATGGGTCTGCATGGGCCAGGGCCGGGCCTCGATCCTTGGTGTCCGGGGCTGCAAAGTGAGTGCTTAACCTGCTGAGCCATCCGGCTTCCCCATCATGAGGATTTTTGAGAGGACACAATTCAGCTTATCCAGAGAAGTTAAGCAATGTGCCCTTGACCTCACAGCTGGGTGGTGGTCACTCCACAGGCCACCAGGGCAACAGCCGGCAGCTGCCATCTTGGGGATGGCTGTTTCCTTGGCCCTTTGCTCTGTGGGAGTGGGGTACTAGGAGTTTGGCAGGGGGCCGTGAGGACTTGAGAAAGGATGGAGGAGAGCTGAAGATTTCATCCCCGCAGAAAACTATATCCTTAGCTCCGGGGATACTTAGTGGCAGACATGGTGGGATCCTGGCCTAGGGTATGGGGTCATGTAGAAACATGGTACCCCTCATAGCCACGTGACAGGGAGCCAAGCAGGACGTCTCTGAAAGAGGGAGTTTGCCTCACTGTTGCCAGAATCAAACAAGAGGGTGTCCCTGAGTGCTCCCTGCACACTGCGTGCCTCCGGAAATGTTGGCTTCCTCCCTCTCTCCCTCCCCCGCACCCCCTTATGTAACGCAAGTTAATTGAAAGAGATTCGTTGGAATTAATGAGGTGCAGTTAAAACATATTAACACTTAGGCACTGAGATATTCTATTAAATCACTGCTTCTGAGTCTTTGGCAACGAAGAGATACCTTCGTTTATAGCTGGCATCTGTCACATCCAAGGGAATGACTTCACGTCCATTATTTTCAGAGGATAAAGAGGGAAAAAGAGTAAACACAGTAACAGGTACTTCCTCGTCTTGATGTAACTGGCAGCAGGGACCCGGCGGTGGTTCCATGGGATGAAGCATAAATCATTTATTTTACTCTTGCCTCTGCCTTGGGTTTCCTTCTCAGATTCTAACTTGAAAGACCACGGGTTCTCCTTTAAGGAATCCATGTGAATAGTGGCCTCATTGTGTATTTGGTCCAAAGCAACCCCTTGGGTGGCTCAAGGCTCTCTCACCGAGCACTCCTCCTTCCTCTGCTCTGTATGTCCCACTTCTCCCCGCCAAGGAGCTGGGGCTTAACAAGTCTCAGGACACACTGTTCAGTATTAGTCACCCCCAGCTTTGTGTGGAGTGCCCTGTCCCCGTTCCCTGCATGCTGACATCTACAGACCTTCAAGTTCCTGCTCCATTTCCATTCCCCACCCGGAAGTCCCGAGGTTGGTGGCCTGGTCCAATAGAGGCCTGCTCCCCAGTTTCCTGTGTCTGTTTGGCCAGCAGGTGCCACCTGGGACCTCGTATTTGGCAGTTTCTCTCCCGAACCAGCACGGATACACGTTATGTGTACAGTGCATTGTTCAGTGTTGATTTTTAAATGAATGAATGAAGGGACTTTGATCCCAGGAGGTACCAGGTCCTCTCTCTGGTCAGTTAAGTGTCCTGAGCGAACATTTACGAGGTGGTTGAGAGGAGGTGTGGGGCCTGCCCCGAATGCTCAGCCAGCACACGGGCACAGCAGGTGGGATGTGCTGCAGGAGGCTGGCCTTTTCACCGAGAGGAAAACGTGTCTGTAAAGAGCGTTTTCTAAGAGTGAAGCCCTGGGATTGTCTGTTGAACCACAAAGCCACTGGCAGTGTCCTCTGGCCAGACCAGACTCATTGTCACCAACAAAACGGAGCGTCCCTTTCCGTGAAACGGTCAGGAGCCTGATGGCATTGTGACTAGAATTGGGTTTCAAGTGACGTGGAGAGTCCTGAGTCCTCCTAACTGAGTGCAGAGAACAGTGGACGGTGACCACAGGAAAGACTCAGTGGACGATGACCACAGGAAAGAAAGTGTGGGGGGCATTGTTCCCCATGTCGCCACCTGTGTGACCACCATACAGCTCAGCGGGTAAGGACCCGGGCTCTGGAGCCTGACTGCCTGCACTCAAATTGCAGTTCTGCCCACATCTGGCTGTGTGACTGTAGGCAAGTTACTTAATCTCTCTGTTCTGCCATTCCTCATTTATAAAACAAGGATAATAGTATCTACCTCAAAGGGTAAAGAGAATTAAAATGAAAGGATCTTGTTTAAGTGAAATGCTTAGGAGAGTACAGTCAGTTCTGCTATAACATGACACCTGTACTCCTAAAAATCATCACACTCATAAAAAAGAAAAGGGGGCAATCAGGGAAAATAGGGCTCAGAGTGTGTCCTAGTGCGTCGAGGCTGCTAGAACAAACTACCACAGACGGGTGACTGGTGAACAACAGCACTGTATCTACCACATTCTGGAGGCTGGAAGTCTGAGGTCAGGGTGCCAGCAGGCATGGTGTCCGGTGAGGACCCTTCCTGGTCACAGTGTGCTATCTTCTCACTGTGTCCCCACACAGTGGGAGGGGCGAGGGAGCGCTCTGAGGTCTCTTTCGTGGGGACACTAATCCCAGTCACGGGGGCTCCACCTTTGTGACCTAACCACCTCCCAGAGGCCCCACCTCTAACACCATCACATTGGGGATTAGGTTTCAACATGCGAATTTGGGGGAGACACAAGCATTCAGTCTAGAGCAGGCACAACACTCGAAAACTTATCAGGGACACATTAAAAAAAAAAGACGGGAACCTGATGAAAAGAATAGCACAGTTGTATACCTGTTAAGTGGTTCAGAAATACATAAAACCTGCAGTAAGTGTGGCGCCTGCAGCTTGTTTGTGGAAGTGGTGGGCAGTGTGGTCTGTGAGTGCTTGTGAAGTAGTGAAGGAGAGTGTATTAGTTTGCCAAAGCTGCCATAACAAAATATGCCAGAGCGGGGGCCTTGCACAACAGAAGCATGTTTTCTTACAGCTCTGCAGCCCAGAAGTCCAAGTTTCAAGTGCCGGCAGCGTTGGTTTCTTCCGAGGCCAAGCTTGGCTTACAGACGGCCGCCTTCTCCTGTGTCCTCATGTGGCCTTCCTCCGCTCACACACTCCCCTGGTGACTTCCCTGGTGACAAGTGCCCTCTTATAAGGATACCAGTCACATCAGACTAGGGCCCACGCTAACGGCCTCGGTTTGCCTTCATCATCTCTTTAAAGGCCCTGTCTCCAAATATAGTCACAAGAGGTCCTGGGGGTTCAACATACGGATTTGGAGGAGAGGGATGCAAGTCAGCCCATAGCAGGTTGTAACATTAGATGTGGATGGGTGTGGCTTCTGTCACACACTGCGAACCACGGAAGCTGGTGGATGTTTAAGGTGTGCCCACACAGGTGTGTGTGTGTGTGTGTGTGTGTGTGTGTGTGTGTGTTCCGTGTGGCTCTGTTCAGCTCCGCTCAGCTAGGGGCAGCTGTCTGAGTCTTTCGGAGTACATCTAGTGCTTCTCGGAGAAGAAATTGCACATCAGCAAACGTGAAACCTGTGTCATGCTGACGTGGGCCCCTAGTACATCAGTGGCCTTGTGTTTCCTAGCAAGCGTTGCAGCAGAACTGGCTGACCTACTGCACACACAGAACGTGCTATAGGCTGCTAGTCTTCAGGGGTCATTGTCTCCTAGGGTCATGGTGCTGGGCCTGTCCCAAGCATGTCATCCTCACAGCCGCACCATGAGTGAGAATGGACAGCTATGCTCATCACCCCAGGTGCACAGATGGGGAAACAGAGGCCCAGAACCTGCGATCTGCCCAACAGCAGTGCTGCCAGGGGCAGGCACCCAGCCCTTCTGATGACCTTGGCAGCAGTTCTCCCGTCAGCCCCGGAAGAGATGCTGCCGCAGTGGGATGTCAGCCATGCGGCTTCCCAGGTTCCTCCGCTGGCCTTCGGATCCTGGGCCAAGGAAGCCATCGTACTGAGCATCCCAGGTGGCTCCTGTAACGTGACCAGGGGAGTTAGGGGGCACTGTCCTGCATGTGTCCAGCAGGTAGGCGGCACTCGATCTATACTCATAAATGGGATGCCTAAGATGTGTGAAATGGCATTTTCCATGCGACTGAGACCTCCTGATGAAGGTGGGCCCGTCTCTCCCCCACGCGGACCTCAGCCCGGAGTTGGGCCTGGTCTCCTGCTCCCTTGTCGTGAGGCAAACACTGTGGGTCCCCTTTTATGGGTATATAAACCGAAGCCGCCATGGAATTACATACATCAGGAAAGCATTCTCCTCAGTGTGGGCACGACCTACCTTCCTCTGTCCCCTGTCTTTCTGGTGTGGGTGGTTGGGGGTCACAGTGGGCAGGAAGCTCAGTAGGGTTTGTGTTGGGGAAGTTGCCTGAAGTTCACCAAAGGCGAGGGGACGGTCTTCACACAAAACTGCCCTCGTTTCTGACACCAACTGCAAGTTCAGGGGGTTCCCAGACCACCCTCAGGCTAGAGAAATTATTGGAGACACAGTGTTCACTGAGAACTGTTGGACTAACGTCACCCTCCTGGCACTGACGTGTGACAGTGGGCACAGAATGTTACCTACTAGTAAGCTCACCTGAGCGTCAGTGTCGAGAGCTTTGTTACATAGGTATGATTGGTTGATGGATTGTCCATGTGGTTGAGTTCAGTCTGGGATACTGTGACCCACAACCCTCACCCTAAATCATGCCAACCTAAAATAAAAAGCCTTTCAAAGTGAGAGGCAAGAAGCATTTATGGAGATTAATAAAAATAGCTATTCGGGAAGCACTGATTCCGGCAGAAACCCAAAGAGTGTTCCAGTTAGGAGGCGAAGATGATGGATACTTAGGAGAAGGGAAGGGGAACAACTCCATCAGTAGAAGAAAGGCATTGCTATTCGTGCAGGTAACATAGTGATTCCGATTCTAAACAGTGTTTTTAATTTTCAGTTCAGTAGTCATACTATCTGCTTTTTCGTTGTCTTTGCAAGTAGTTCTTTCACAAGGCACAAGGTTGCTTAGGCCCCGTCCGAAGCTGACTTTGCCCAGTTTGAACACTGCAAAGGTTTGCAGCAAGGCAGCTCCTCTGCATGGCAGGCAGCTCTGGCTCTGTGTCTTATTGTTTATCGCCACACGGTGGTTCTCTGTGGAGTGGCCGGCCCCACTCTAAGGTCTGAGGGGCTCAGCACATTCCCTGAACAAAGACACTCTTATTGGGTATGACATAGATGACCTCCCAGAAGCCGAGGGCAAAGGCCAGACCTGCCTTTGGACAAGGCCAAACCCTGCCCTACTCAGAAGTGATGGTGGAAAACGGATTTGGCCGGTCTGATGCATGTAAACATCCTCACTGAGGCCCAGAGCTGGGGCTGGCCCATCAGCTGTCACCGCCCTAGGCTCTGAGCACTTTGTAAACCATTGATCATTTCATCCTGTCAACCCCATAGTCCTGGGGACTGTCCTTCACTTTACAGATAGGGACAGAGAGGGGCGGCACCTTGCCCACTGTCACAGAACTAGTCCGTGGTGGGGATCAGAATGCCTTGACCCCTTATAGTTGGCTGCATTTGCTTTGGGCTTTTTAGTTAATAAGCTGCTGCCCTACCTCAGATGGGCTGCTCAGCAGCCCCCGACACTCGTTTGGGTCATTTCCAGCCCCATGGAGAGAAGGACCACCCTGAGTCCACCAGTCTTGGGGAGACTGAGAGAGAGCTGGAAGGAAGAGGCGCAAAGCCATAAAGCAGCCTGGAGGGAAGTTATTTTTCAATCAAGTTGGGCTTTGCCTCTCTAATCCTCCTCTGCAGGGGCCCAGGGCAGAAAACTCTTCTCTGTGGGAAGAGACCTGAGTCCTGGCTCCAGCCCTTAGGCCAGTGTTTAGAACCTAGGTCTGTGGCTTTGGAAGGAAGAGAAAGTAAAGGGGGATGTGTCTCAGAAAACACACCAGGCCTGGAAGGGTCCCAGCTGCTGCTTATGAAACAGGCAACCGAGTAGTGGGAGGAGGGGCTCTTTCCCAGCAAAACCCCAACAGTTCTTTGTGACGCCGTATCTGCTAAGATGTTTGGAATTCTTTTTTTTTCCTGTATGATCCTTACCACTACATCCCCTCGCCTCTCTGAGCCTCAAGATCCTCATCAATAAAATAGAGATAATACCTCGTAAGTGCCTCGCACAGGGCCCAGAACTTAATAAATATAGGTTCCTCGTTGTCACAGTCAAGGGTAATAGATGACCTTTGTGATTTTGACACCACATCCCTCTTGTTCTATAATAAAGGTATGTGTTCATATAAAATTGAAGACATTGAGAATTGGACAAGAAACAAATGTGTTTAAAGGCGTGCAAAGACCACTGGCCTGGTGGGACGCGTCTCACTTCCTGCATCTCTGATTTTATAGGGTCAGCCCGTGAGGACATGGGATTCTGTTTACAGCCAGAAGATCGGACCTTCCCCGCAAAACAGACGCCTTTTCAGAATGCATGGTGGCAGGAGGCGGTTTTGCCATCCTCCTCTAAGAAATAACCAGGACATTGTCTTTGGCTTTTTGGTGTTCTCTCCTCCCCCTCCCGCACAGCAGCACAGCGTGCAGACGCCAAATGCACGTGCCACATGGGAAATAAAAAGCGTGCTCAGGAAACCTAGAGGTTAGAGAGGGTGAGGTTTGGTTCCAGGTGGTCCTGGCAGCAGACTTCCTATACTGTCATTAAGAGCCAGCCCTCTCCTAATGCCTTTTCAAGATCTCACAGTCTTTGCCACCTTTTCTAATGCAAGTCCTTCCCAATCTCCCTGCCTGGCCACCAGCCCACCCCCCGACGACATACAGATATTTGTCTCATTATCTCAGAGGCTTTTGCTCAATCCCCGTGTCGTCCAGAGGCCCTAAGCAATATACGGTATTTATGATCTCATGCTTCGACGTTCATCTCTTGCATTTCTTGGGGTGACTTCCCGTGGGGCTAATCTGGGTAATAGGCCCCAGCTATTCACAATTGGTGGTGGTTTCTCTTTTCGTGCTTGGGCCCAGCAGCCACTATTTCCTGATGTTGGGTGATATTTTGAGCAGAACTTAGATGTCAGGGGAACATAAAGGAGAGAGAGAACATCACAAAGAGGTCATTGCCTGTAATTTGGCTGCTGGGCCGTCTTATCTTGAATCATTTTCCTCTGGCTTCGTGAGAGAACGGAGGTGACAGTGTTTTGCAGACTATAAAGTGCTATAGACATGTTAGGGGCAGAGGTTGATGCAGAAAGTACTTATACTGAGGTATTAGGGCGACAGAAAGAAAAAAATGGAAGTATAATAGCATATCCAGCAATGGGGATATGGCTCGGTAAGCATTCTGCACACCAGCACAAATGATGGGCTTATGTCACAAGAAGATGTCTGCTGTATCAGTTAGGATGGTGTTCAGCTGCAGGAACAACAGCCCCGCTCGTAGTGACGTCACCACAGAAGATTTCTTTATCTTGCACGATGAAGCCAGGAGAGAAGTAACCTGAGGCCAGTTCTGGGGCTTAGCAGGGGACCCGGCTACTTCTGTTGACAGCTCCTTCCTTCTTAGCAGTGGCTGCAGGGTCTTCCAGCCTCACACTGCATTACAGGAAGCCAGAGGGTTAGAGAGCAAGGGGAAAGGGCATGCCCCAGTGTTCTCCCCTTTTCAAAGCACTGCTGGGAGCCCCGCCTCCTAACTTCCACTTCGTGTCATTGACCAAGCTTTGCCACATGACTACTCCTCAACACTTGGGAGCCTGGGAAATGGTCATTTTTTAAAAAGATTTATTGTATTGTTTGAGCAGTGAGAGGGAGAGAGAGAAAGACAAAAGGGGGAGGGCCCAGAGCAGTCTCCATAGTTGCGCATCATTAGTTGTGACATAGTTTCATTCCACACAGGTGGATGTGGAGCCATGCGGGGCGGGAACTGAACCTGGGGCCTCCAGCAGGGGAGGCAAGAACCTTCACACCTGGTCCATAGCAGTTGTGCTGCAGTTTAGCATATGGGTTTACATGGATTGGGGCTGGGAATCAAACCCCAGACCTAGCGATTATGAGGCAAGCACTCAACTGCTGAGCTAACCCGGCATCCCTGGACATGGTCATTTTTAAACTAGGCAGATTGCTGCCTCAATATTAGGATTCTGTTGGTTGGGAAGGGAAGAATGGATACTGGTGAGGCAGCCAGCAGTGTCTGCCATAGTCCACGCCACTAGCTACCTAACAACCATACAGAACCTGCTTTTCATTTCAGAACTCATTCACCTTCTTCCCAAGGGGAAAGTCACTATGGTTCACTGTCTTGTGGCAGCCGGGGCTCAGAATCCAGGTCATGAAAAGCTGTGCCAATTTCCTCATCAGGTTTGACTATATCTGGTTTCTTCTGCCTATAAACTAAAGATAAGCTGCCTGCTCTCCTCACCCAACGCAGCTAATATACAGTGATGGAGAAAGGAGGAAGATGCTGCTGATGCTGGTGATGCTGATGATAGTAATAACACCATTTAGGAAAGGCGAGAAAAGATATCAGCAGGTGAGCAGCAGTGCCTGTCACATAGAACCACACATTGCATACACGATATGGCCAGAATAATCTTAGAACAAGCAAGCAAAAAAGTTCTCGTAAACATGTAAAAGAAAGAATGGAAGGAAATAAACTATTTGGGGATAATTTAATCTACGTGATTTTTTTCTTTCTGTTGTATGTGCCATTTTTTTTCTGTTACAGGTATTAGTTTTATAAACAGAAAATTCCTTGGTCAGACATCACATTTGTAAACATCCCCCCCAATGGCATTGAGGATAGATAATAGATCAGAAACACTGTACTGTGCGTAGGGTTTTGAGCGCACAGCATTTTTTTAAAATGAAAACTTAAAAGTTTTATCAAGTGTATGCACATACATAGTTTAAAAATATAAAAGACACTGATCACCAGACAGTACTAATCGTAATCTCCTAGACCAACTGCCCACTACCTTCAGGGCTGCTCCCACAGGGAAGCCCTTCAGTAGCTTTTTGACTTTGAAGATAGGGCCCTTCCCTTATAGATGCTGTGGTTTAGAGGGAGAGGACTGACTAAAATATGTGAACTTGCTGGTAACACAACTGCCGAAAGCAAAAGTACGCATCCACCTGCAGAGGGACCCGCCACGGTGACAGGCAGTATTGCAGAAGGGAATGACCTAAATTGGATGGAAAAGACTAGTGGTGCTAATGGTTTCTGTTTCTGTCCTGGTTTACTGGGAAGGCTGTGAGTCAGCTGTGACGTGTGGTGGCCCCAGCAGGGGCCAGAGCAGGAGGCAGTACTGTGCAGTGGTTGGGGCGCAGCCTTGGGGCCAGGCCTGGGTTTTGCAACCCGGCTCTGTGACTTACTAGATGGGTGACCTAACTTGTTCCTGCCTCGGTTAGTGCATCTGTTAAATGGGAATCAGGAATGTTTGAGTTAAGGACTGTGTGTTATTGTTTACCTAACACTTTTAATGTCTTAAAATTCTGTATTTCTTCTTGCCCCAATTTTGACATTTTACATTTTTCTACAAATGTATTTAATTATGTTTTCAAACATTCTAAATACAATGATTTATTCTTCTGAAACATTTTGGATCAGGATCCAAATGAGGGTCATGCAATTCAATCACTTGGTGTCCCTGAAGCTCTTTCCCAAAACGGAGGCTTCCCTTCATCTCTTTCTTCCTTTGTGGTTTGCTTGTTGAAATTAGTGAGGATGCTTTTAATTGTAACCAACAGAAACCCACAGGAGCACAATGAAGCTAAAAAGTTGCACTTACTTTAGGAAAAGTGCAAGGGTCCCACTGAACCCCAAGGCCAAGGTGTGGTAGGACTGAAATCTGTCATCCCCTAACTCCTGTTGGTCCTAGTTGTACCCACTGAACTTTCCCCTTTTCCAGAAGAAAAGCTTTGAGACATTGGAAGCCTGATTTTGGAGAGGGACTGAGCGCCTCGTCCTGGGAGGCGTTCAAGCAGACTCTCAGTGACTGCTTTGATGGCAGCTGTCCTCAGTATTTAAACGTCCCTTCAGTCAGAAAACTGGTTGCTGAGTGTTCTGATGAGCAGAATAATTTGGGTTCCTTATGGTGCTAAGAAAATAGGGGAGAAGATTACTCCCCTTGAACAAAAAAAAACTTTTTTGTTTTAAGATTTCTTTTTATTTATTTTTTGTTTTTCTTTTTGTTTTTTGACAGAGAGAGACTGACACAGAGACAGAGAGAAGGGGAAGGGCCCAGAGCAGTCTCCATAGTTGACAGCATTAGTTTTCCATATAGTTTCATTCCATAGGTGGGTGCGGGGCTGCGCAGGGCAGGAACTGGGACTGGAGCCTCCCGCATAGGCCCCGGCAAGAACTGAACTGGGGGCACGCCCCAGTTCAGCACATGGGTCCTCATGGGCCGGGGCCGGGGCCGGGATTCGATCCTCGGGCCCTGGGGCTGCAAGGCGAGCGCTTAATCCGCTGAGCCATCCCAGCTTCCCCAGCTTGAACAAAATTTGATCAACTGGGACATTTTGCCTACAAGTAGCCTTGTTTGATTTTTTTAAACCTATTTCCATTTAAACCAGAGATGTCCAATCTTTTGGCTTCCCTGGACCACACTGGAAGAAGAATTGTCTTTGGACACACGAAATACTCTAACACTAACGATAGCTGATGAGCAAAAAAAAAAAAAAAGTTGCAAAAAAAAAATCTCATAATGTTTTATGAAAGTTTAAGCATTTGCATTTGGGCCGCATTCAAAGCTGTTCTGGGCTGCATGAGCCGCTGGCTGGACCAGCTTGATTTAAACATTACAAAAGAAGAAGTTAAGATCAAGGATGATTGTTTGGGGTCGTTTTTTCTTCTCTATGTCCCCTTGGATTCTCCAGACAAAGGGGACATTTAGTTGGGGGTACGGAGGAAAAGGAGTAGGTGATATGACATACCTTGAAAAAGTTCCAGTTGCTGAGGGAAAACAAAGGCAAGAATTACTTAACCTGTATTCCATTTAGAAAAAAAAAAAAAAATGCAATTCTCTGCTACATTCAATTTTTATGTACATAAACTCATTGAGGCTGAAGCAAATCTGACTAGTTTTCAATGTGAAAATAAAATATAAACATTGTTCTTGGAGTTTTCCTAAACAGAACTTGTCTCTAATCCTAATGTAACAGAAATGTATCTGATGATTACTATTTAATAATGTTTTGTAACCTGCAAGTTATCTCGGGGTAAACGCTGCAGCTGCAAGCTCCCTGGGGAGAATTCTCAGTGCACACTGGAAAAGGGTTAAAAGCCTGGTTGCTCAGATGTGACTTCTTACTGGTTTTGGTGATGGCAGGAGAAAATCCAAGTGGATTTCTCTGACTTACAGGCACTGAACACTCAGTTTTCTGTCTTTATTTCCGGCACACCCCTGCTGCCCCATTTATTCCACCACTGCTATTTGATTTTCTTAGGACAGTAAGCAGAATGCAAACAAACCCCTGCTCAGGAAGCCTGAAACCGAGTGTTAAAAACATTGGACTGTGAGGGTTACGGCCACCAGTAAGATCTAGAATGGCTGCTTAAATCTGGCAGTGGGGTGTGTTGCTTCCGGAGTCTAGAGCAGGGCTGGGAAAAGGGCAGCCCATCGCCTGTACTTAAAAATAAAGTTCACAGTCATGACTATTTATGTGTTGTCTTGGCCATTTTCTACCACAACTGCAGATTTAATTAGTCCCTAGTGACCATATATGGCCCACAAAGTCTAAAATCGTTATTGTCTGACCCTTGACAAGAAAAGTTTGCCAATTCCTGGCCTAGAGCGCTGGTTCTCAGCCTCGGCTCAGCACCAGGATTACCTGGGGAGCTTTGAAATAATACAGAGGCCTGGGCCCCTGCCCTTGGGGATTCCGATTCAATTAGTTTGGAATGAAACCTAGGCATAGTTTTTAACGTTTCCCCGGGTGACTGTCGTGTGCAGCCAAGGCTAAGAATCACGGGTCTAGTCTCAGTGGGTTTTTTTAAGATTACAGAACTGAATTTGCCATTCTGTGGAGTTTCCACCCAGTGACAATGATCTGACCTTGACCTCAATGTCAGAATACACTCATTGCGGTCTAAACCATGGTGGCTGTGGCATAAGGGAGACCTTGTAATGATAAATCTCTCCAGTGACTCTGTTGAAGATGAACCACATTACAGTGAGGGCTGTGTGTGTGTGTGTGTGTGTGTGTGTGTGTGTGTGTGTGTACGCATGCATATGTGACGCATGCACACAGGGGCATGCCAAAGTGTGTATGTTTGGGTGGTTTGCATAAGGAGATAACTTTTGTCTGTTTTCAAACAAATACATTTCACAAAGGAATCAGTGGTGTATAAAGCATTCATATTTGTCGACTTAACACAGCTCAGTCCTGGGCCCCAGCTTAGGCAACCTCTGGTCTCTTATGCTAATTAACATGAGATGTTGGTGACATTTCAAGCTCTGGGAGAATTTGACACCTCTTGCCTTTCCCCATCACAGTTTCCAGTGATTACTTCTGCTCAGGGTAGGAATTTAAATTCACATTGGTGTCACTTTTTGTTGGCAGGTAGAAGTTGTAAATGGGAATTTCACAGTTTGTTTTATTCCTTGCAGATGTATTAACCACCTTGCTTTTCACTGTCCTTTTGCCCTGGTGGATCCTAGTGCCTTCTGCCCGTCCCAGCTGCTGTCCCTTCAGGGCCTGCCCTCCTGGACACACTGCTGGGTGTACTAGCAGAATGACCAACTCATCCCGGTTGCATGGGACTTTCCCAGTGTTAGCACTGAGTGTCCTGTGTCCCGTCTCAGTGCTGGGCAAACTGGGACAGTTGGTCACTCTGCTTCTAGAGGTTCTTGCAGCTGGTTGGCCTTTGCATGCATATAAAACATGGGTATTTGAAGGGTGAGTGTGGGACTTTATAAGACAGATGTACTTAAAAATAAAAATCAAAGTCATTTGTATGCCATTGAGTGTTTTTATAATGTCCTTTTAAAAAAATAGCTGAACTTATTAAGAGATTGGGTTAATTCTTCTTAGGCTTGTGAAGCCCTGTTCCTTAGGGACAAAACACCATGTCAGCCTTTATTCTGCAGTTGAGCTAACCTGGGTGTGAGACAGATTCTTCATGAAGGCTCTTCAATAAGACTTGCCTTGCAGGGGTTTAGTCAGCCCCGCGTGATGCCGTGGAGAGGATCTTGGCTCGCAGCCATGAGGCTAGATTCTCCTCCAAGCTATACCGCCAAGCGCCGGGGCAGGTCACTTCCTCTCTGAGACAGTTTCATCCTCATAGGAAGCACTGTTCCTTGCCTGTCGAGATTGCCGTGAGGCTTAAATGGCAGATGTCAAGTGATTCTCACTATCTGGAAGGGGCTTCATAGACGCTGACTTTCTCACTTCCTCCCTCTGGTCGAGATTCTCACATTCCAGACAGGTATTCGCCTGGGTGGGCAGCGGCTGTAGCAACAACCACAAAATGACTGTGGCTTAACTCAGGGAAGATGCATTCTTACTCACCCAGGGGTCCAACAATGGTATTTCACGTGGGGTGTCTCTCCTAGGTGATCCTAGTCCAAAAGGAGACTGGGGAGTCCAGATTCCTTCCCTCCCAAGCTTCTGTCTTCCTCTTTACCATTTGCATTGCCTCATGTAGTGGTCACAAGGCATGGAGGTTATAGGCTGTTGTGTGTGTCATATCCCACAGGCCTCCGCCACCTGCAAGGGAGGCTGGGAAATGTAGTTTGGCTGCATGCCCGAGAGGTAAAGGAAATGGGTTTTGGTGAACATGTGGTAGTCTCTGTTACAGGAAATGTGGCTGCCCAATTCACTGGCTGTGAGGACCTAGTGGGGCATCTCCCCCCATTAATGAACAATTCTTTGTATTTCCAAAGCAGGATTCTACGAAGAAGTTGTGATTCGTTTTATACAGAAAAGGAATCTGGTTCCAAGTAAGCTGAGTTTGGACCAAGTTAAACCATCTTTTTTATTGCAGGACTTATCAGAGCCTTTCATATACCTATCATAAATATCCATGAGAGGAGAAATATGCACTAGTCCCCAGATGCACTGGGCTTCTTTTTTTGAGAGATGTTTTAGAACTAGTACTCTGTAGGATAGGGAGCAGAAAATATTGTTTTAGAAGCTATTCAAGTTTGTATTCGGAAGCCAGAATACTTTCATGAAAACACTAGTATAAAACAAAAACAAAAACGGGGAAGCCGGGATGACTCAGTGGGTTAAGTGCTCACTTTGCAGCCTGGGGGGCTGAGGATCGAATCCCAGCCCCGGCCCATGTGGACCCATATGCTGAACTGGGGAGTGCCCCCAGTTCTGTTCTCACCGGGGGTGAGATCCCGGCCCAGTTCCTGCCCTGTGCAGCCCTGCACCCACCTGTGGAATGAAACTGTGGAAAAACCAATGATGTAGAACTATGGAGACTGTTTGGGGCCCTCCCCCTTCTCTCTGTCTCTGTATCTTTCTCTGTCAAAAACAATAAAAATAAATCTTTTTTTAAAAAAAGAAAAAAACCCCCACCAAAACTCATGGTCTCCAACAGAAGTTCAATCCCCCCTGGGGTCATGGGATCAGGGGCCCAAAGACTTCATGGTATGTAAAGAGAAGGTTTTTCTATCTCCCTTCTCTTTCTTCTTTCTTTTCTTCTTCCTTATTTGTCTCCCACTCTCCACCCTTCCTTTTAGAATCTGGGAAAGGCCCAGAAGGGACAGGGTCCACATCTTATCATCCCTACATGAGCACACCCATCAACGTCTCTGCCTGAATGGGTGTGTGTGCAACCCCACTTAAACCCCCGTCTCGATTTCAGCCGTTCATGTCGGGGCTGTCTGCCCGGACAGGTCATGTCACGTCCATCTGCCCATCTGGGTAGATGTGAAAATCCCTTTTCCTAAGCTTCGGTTTTTTATGGCTGGCTGGCGTCATCTGTCGTAAATCAAGGTGGGCTAAGGTTTAGCACTGAGGTTAGACAGTCCCTCTCAGAAAAAACTAGAACGGGCTTATTTTTTATTTTAGGTACAGGCACCAGCGCTATAGAGAGGGAGCTTACAACTTAATTTGGTGTGTAATTGGGACTAGCCTTTTGGAGCCCGGGGTTGTGTGTTTTGGAGCAGCTGAGAAGCAGGGGCCACGGCAGAGCCGAACGTGGTATGTTAATTGGTGGCCTCTGGGACCTCTGAGAATTGGATTTAAGTCCCCTGTTGCAGTGAGCTTGGCAGTTTTATTTGAGTCTCTACGGACACCGATGGGGGAGACCAGCGGTCAGTGCCTGCTGGAGCAGTTTCCTTACACCCTTTTGGTCTCGATGGCCATGCCCGTGGGCACAGTCCCAGCCTGCACAAGGGACAAAGGACAGAAGGCAGTGGAGAGGGTGAGGGGCTTGTTCCAGCCGCCACTTCTCACGCATTTCCTTGTAGGCCTTATGTGCTGCTCAGCCTGTGGTCCCAGGGAGGGTTTTGCATTTTATTACCAAAGTCTTGATAAAAGGTACTTGGTCAGAGCGAACATTCAGGAGGAAAAACAAAGGAAATTAAATGCAAAATCGCGGCTGGTACGAACCACATGGAGGCCTTGGCTTTACTACTGCCCGCGCCGATGGGGGGCCAGGGGGGGCGGTCCCCAGGAGTCGGAACCAAAGGATGTCGGCCTGGTATTCCTGAAGCCTGGCCCCTCTCCTGTTTGAAAAGGAATTGCCGTTTAATTTGTTTCTGCGTTTTATTTCTCAAGTGAACCAGCATGGGTCCATGTAATGAGGTTGTGTTTCTGGGAGGTGTTGAAAGACAGGGGAAGGAATGAAACCATGGCAGGGGCCCGGCAGTATCCAGACGAGGTGGGCCTCTGCTCCGAGTAGCCTCGCCCCCAGGAGTCCAGCAGCACCGAGGGCAGAGGGATAGGTAGGGGCCGCCCAAATTCTGGCTGCTCTGGGCACTGTCCTTGGGCAGTAGGTGCCCATGTATGGACTGGTGACAGTCCAGCTTTTGGACGCTCTGTCACCTGCCTGCGTGTGGTGTGCTAAGGACAGCACAAATGCGTTTGATCCTCACAACCCCATGAAGTTGATACAGTGAGTCCCATTGTACAGATGGGTGAGCCAAGGCCCTGGGAGCAGAACCTTTCTTGTTCAAGGTCACTCAAAGTGGAGCCCTCTTGTTTTCTGAAACTTTTCTGTTTTCTGTGTGGGGGGAAGGCTGACATGGGAGAGCGACCTGGGGTGGTCACATAGGCTCGCTGGGGGTGGGGTGGGGTTCTCACCCCAGCATCACTGACTTTTGAGGCCAGGTCATTCTACATTGGGGGGAGGGGGGGCGGCTGTCCTGGGTAGAGTGTTGAGCAGCAGCCTCGGCCTCTACCCACTCGATGCCAGTAGACTAGCCCCTCAGTCATGACAATAGAGGTGTCTCCAGCCTTTGCCCAGACCCTCTGGGGGCATTGCTCCTGGCCGAGAGCTAGGCCTTGAGGGGTCTACCTGCCCCAGATGCTCCCAGCACGGGGACTGGGCTGAGTGTAGTCAGAAGGTGGGAGTACCTCCTGGGCAGAAATGTTTGGGTATTTGTGCAAGAAGCTGACAGACATCCCCAAGAGGACCCTGCACGTGTGTGGGAGAGACATCAGGCCTTATCACCCTGGGTCCCGGTTCACGGAGCGGCCTAGTTACTTAAACCCTGTGCCTCAGGCTCCTCGTCTGTGAAATGGGGACAGTACTAGACCAGCTTTACAGAAAGGTCCGGAGGCTCACAAAGCAGGTAGCACGGTCACTCCTTAGGTGCTATGCTCTGGAAGTGGTGGCCGTGGCTGTCAGGCCGCCAGCTGCTGCACGGCGGGCTCCCTGATTTGCATCTGTCCTGTACGTAGCTTTGGTGGTGATGGGGACATGAGCCTTTTGTCCCCAAATGGTGCTGTAGCTCACCTGGAGTCTTTGTCCTGGTGGCAGGTTCCAGTGGGCTGCCCGGGGTCGGCACCAACCTGGCCAGCACCCCTCAGCCTATCGTGCCTGTGGCTTAGAGGAGTGACCACGTAGAGATGAGGTCACAGACAGGGCTGCTCCATCTGCCTCCCTGCTCCTGCCCAGGCCGCACCTTTGAAGCTGGAAGCAAATGCTCCCCGCTGACCAGTCTAGCTGGGTGCCCCAGAGTAAGTCTCCGCTGCTGCAGTTCAGTCCTGTCATCTCTCAGGGGAATCAGAGACCTCCCAAGTACGAATTCTGTGACTAAAGGCACCACCAGGAAGAGCCCTTTGGACAAAGAAGGAAAAGAAATAACTTTTTCTTACCCAATGACAGTAAGCCAGCAGTCCTCATCCATTTTGGCAACAGGGACGCGTTTCCTGGAAGATAGTTTTTCCACTGACCAGGGGGAGTGGGAGCATGGTTTTGGGATGATCCAAGTGCTAGATGAGCTTAATTGTCACTACCACTCACTGATAAGAATTTTGATATGAGTCTAATTGATTATGAACTCTGTGCAGTCAAACCTCTCTGCTCACGTTCATCTGTATGTGCAGCCGCTCCCCAGCGCTAGCATCACCACCTCAGCTCCACCTCAGGTCATCAGGCATTAGATTCTCAGAAGGAGCACAACCTAGATTCCTCACATGCGCAGTTCACAATAGAGTTCACGCTCCTGTGAGAATCTAATGCCGCAGCTGATCTGACAGGAGGCGCAGCTCAGGCGGTAGCTCAAGGGATGGGGAGCGGCTATAAATACAGATGAAACTTCATTCATCCACCATTCACCTCCTACTGTGCGGCCCAGTTCCTAACAGGCCTCAAGACTGGTACCAGTCTGTGGCCCAGGAGTTGGGGAGCCTGCAATGAGCAATATCACACATAATGGTAGCACACCTGGGAATTATATTTGTGTCCCTGTCCTAGGATCATGGACTGGCTTCACACTGCCCACTCTTCCTCCTGTGCATTGTCTGCTGTTCCCAAAGATGACAAAAATTGTGCCACTTGTTCCTTCCAGTTAAGACCCAGGTTTTCAAATCGTGCACTGTCATCACCGGCCAAGCTGGTGAAAGTGCCTCAGGCCCCAGAGAGTGTAAGTCAGTAGGTCATGGATGGGGTCCAGGGATTAGCATGCTAGCTGTCACCCAGAAGCTCCTCATGTTAGTGATTCGCGGGCCCTTTTTTGAGAAGAGCCGAGTCATTTCCTGATCACATTGAAACTGTGTACAGTGGTATCTATCTACATGCATTAGCTGTGTGTGTGGTGTTCTGGAAGGATGGTTAGTAAAATATCATTAGTGGGGAGCTCTGAGTAGAATGTGATTTGCAGACATTTTAGATCTATGAGGGCTGTCCAGAAAAAAAAATCCAGTCATAACTGCCTCCAGTTTGCAAATTCCATGGCTGGATACTTTCCTGACAACCTTCGGATTTCTCTCTGTTTGCCTTTATGGTTTTAATTGTTTATAATGAGCATACAACTTTTTTAAACAGATAAAGCCATCAGGTTGTTCTCATGGGCGGGGAAGAGCAGAAATACTGTGGAAGAAATATTACATAGGAAGTAGATTTGAGGGGAACGTGGACAAGAGTGTACATGGGTCTATGTGAACTCCCAGAGCCGTGTCCCTTCTGTCTTGTGGCTCCCAACTCACTGTGGCCAGGAGAAAAGGGGAATGTCACATCTCTTGTTTTCACCTTGTCTGTGTTTAGCAAAGCAGGGGCCAGAGAGACACCCTGGGGATTCACGAAGGTAGAGTTGAGCCTGATGGCTAGGCCTTCCTTTCTATCCTAGTCCCTGGAGTTCGTCCCTTTCTGTCTCAGTCCCTGGAGTTTGGAGCCCTTGTCCTCCGCCCTGGCCTGGTGCTCAGGCCCCCCGGCCCCAGGCAGACCCAGGCATGGTGATTTTACGGCACCGCTATTACTCTGTTGTTGTTGCTCAGTAAACCCACACCGGGCCCCACAGACACTGTGAAAGGCCAGACCCTGCCTGAGAAATGGTTTCCTACACCTTTACAACGTGATAGGCGCGGTGGAAAAAAGGGGTGGTTGGATTTATGGGAACTGTATAAAGTTTATGGGGTCTTGGCAGGCCAGGAGTAGAAAAGGCCGGCAGGGTGGGGGTGGGAGGTTCGAAATGGAGAAAGCCATGAAAGCGTCAGACCTTCGTGTCCAGACACCAGACAGAATAGCCCAAGTCTGGGGCCTGTTGGGGGGCTGTGGCAGCCGGGGCACGTGGGCCTCATGAAACAGCAATGGGGGGCATCTTTCGGGGTGATCTCATTGAATCTTCATGGCATGCCTGTGAGGGAAGCACCGTTATCCTCCTTCCATAGTGGGAAGACTGAGGCAAAGGTATTTTGAAAGGAATGAACTTTCCCAAGGTCACGCAGCTAATGGTGTGAGGCTCTCAAGTACATGTTCTGAGGCAGCCTAATTCGCACGGTCTCTCTCTCCTGTGTATTGAGTGATGTGTCCCAGTTTCAGGTGCAGCAAATAGGGTCTCCATACCCAGATTCAGTTTGGGACTCGTTGTTATTTGGGATTTAGTCTCACAGTGCCTCGGTATGTTCAGTCATCACCTTGTGCCCCGCTGGGTCAACTTTGCTGTCAAAGCTGATTTGTGCTCAGATTTTCCCACTGGCCGTGGCGGGAATAGAAGTGAGGTTTCTTAAATGTCAGCTCTGGGTCAGGGCAGGGCTAGAGCATGGTTCTTGCCGGCAGGAGCTCCTTCGGGTCCCACTTCTACTGTGGGGTCCTCTTAGGGCCCCTGGAAGTATATCCCATGGGGTTTGGAATCGTCTCCTCCCCCATAAGCCCTGGAAGCTTCTAATTCATTTCTCTTTGCATATGTGCTTTATGGAATCCATGTTTTCTCTCCTACTTGCCTGTGAGTTCTTGGAGTGCAGATTCTATGAAGGCTTAATTCTTTATCTCTGATTTTGCCCCCAGGGTTTGGCATACATAGTTCCTGGCATATAATAATCACTGAATACGTATCAGCTGGGGGGGTGGGGCAGTGGATGATGGATGGATGGATGGATACATGGTTGGATGGATGGATGGATACATGAATGGATAGATGAGGCATATATAGATTAACAGACACCCACTTCCTCATTTACACCTTTCCACACAGTTAAACCAACAGCTTAACCCAGGTTCTCTCAGACTTTCACTGAATACACTTCTGTTTCATTCTTTGCTCTCTCTGAAGCCAGATGGAGAAACCAGCCTGAGTGTTTGAATGTGTGTGTAAATACTTTACAATCCCCATAAACTTGTTTAAAGACAGGTGGGGGTGAAAGTATAAACCCGGGCAGCCTTTGGGGAGGGCAATTTGGAAGTAGCTATTAAAATTTTAAATGTGCCTACCACTGAGACCCAGCAGTTCCACTTCTAGTTGTCAAGCATTCGTATGCCTTCGCACAAAGGCCCACATACGAGGGTGCTCATACAAGGATGCTCGTTGCTGCACTGTTCATAATACCCCCCAAACTGGAACGTGACCCTCAACCAAGGGACAGGAATGAATGTGTGGCACACACATCCTATGGAAAAAGCTGCAGAGGCAGAAGGACCCCCCATTGGGGCTTGGGGCAGGGTGCTCGCCAGTCTTCTGGAAAACTCTGAGACTGTAAGGCATGGCCCTCAGCAAGTGCCCTCTCCCTACCTCATTTCTCTCAGCTTCTTTTTCTTCCCCCCTCCTCTCAATGCCCACAGAACTGTTGACTGGAATTAGATATTTAATCCTTAATACCCACCCGCCAGTGACCTTCCCTTACAGAACAGGAGGAAAATGAGAGAAAAGCAGTCATCGAAAGCATAATTACTGTCTGCTGGCTCTTCAATTAAAAAGATTGAAAGGCATAATATTAAACATTTGATTTATGGGCGCCGCTATCTGCCCAGTAATGAGGCCGAGAGGAAAAAAAAAACAAAAAACCACGGTCATTACAGAAAACGTTAGCCTTTTTTTTCTCCTGCAGGAGATAAATTGCCTCTCATTTTCTTATTGCTAGAGAAATGTGAAATGGTTTTAAGCATCTGTGATATGTGCTTCCAACGTGCTGAAATGCAGGACTCAGTGACTTGGGACTCACTTTGGCGCCACCGTTTCTTCCTCGGAGGCGTAGCGGGGGCTGCCGCCGGGTCCATGCACACCCAACCCCGGCGGTAGCATGGTCATGCATTGTGGAAACACCCTCCGGGTCCTAGGACACTGAGCCAGCTAAAGCTACCAAGCCCCAGAGCATGGGGCACAGCCCAGAGTCCAAGCCCCAACTTTGCTGCTTATTTGCTCTTTAACGCTCATTTCCTTCATCTGCAAAATAGGAGGGATAATCTTAGTAACTGCGTGACTGGGGGCGCGTGTCCAGTTTTCCCACCTGGAGGTTATACTAGCCTTGTCCCCCGAGGGTGGCAGTGAGGATTAAGTTAGTGAGTGAACGCAGGTAAAGTGCCTAGCTGGGTACCTGCCTCAGAGCCCGTGCTCAGTGTGTAGATTTTAATCATTACCATTAGGACTGCGGATGTTTTTGCCATAACTAGAAGAACTGGGGTTCAAACCTAGACCTTCCTTTTCCAGGGCACTGATGAGGGGCAGACAGACCTGTGGGTGAAACCCAGCTCTGCATCTGTCCGGCGGGTGCCCTGGGCATGTCGCAGTCCCTGCCTCTCTCAGCCCCATTTTGTTCATCTTTAATATAATAGTTTCTGCTCTGCTGACAATGTTGTCAGGTTTAAAGATGAACAGAAACCAAGTGTCCAGCACACGAGCAGTGCCGGGTAGGTGGCAGTAACCTTTGAAAAGGAAAGATTTTTCCTAAGAAACCTGCTTGGGGATCGCTGTCCTCTGGGAGAAGGGATCTGTGTCTGGCTGTGTCCTCTGGTTCTCGGTGGCTCTGACTCAGCAGACGCCCACAGAGCTCTTCCTCCCTGGAGGGCATCGAGTGCCCCCTGGCTCTAAAAATAAGAGCAGCAAAGAAAAACAAAAGGAAGAGCCGCCATTGTGCCGGGGGCCACGTTGAATTGACGTGCAGAATGGCAGGTATCTTAAGGGAGCAGATCAGACACGGATGGGCCCAGGGGCTGATGCAGGAATACAGAGCTGGGTGATGACAGGCCTCAGAGTCCAACCCAGGAGTGGCAAACCCTTCATTCCAGAGCCCCGTCCCAGCTCCTGATCGGTGCCCTCCCCTTGCCCTGCGGCCCCCTCCCCCAGCTCCTAAGCCCACCACCACAGCCAGGCACCTTGTGGTTTTAATGCTTCTCTTCCCATCTGACTCTCCTGAAGCTACAGAATCAGGTGTCCAATTGCTCACATTACGTTGTGCACCACGTTTTGTTCTGTGTGTCTGAATTTGTGGGTATTTAACCGATTTCAGAGGCTCGGGGGTGGCGGGCACTGGGGAACATGGATTCTAGGTGCCACCAAACGCCTTTGTCCACTTCTTGTTCATACCTGGGGCCCATCCTCCCAGAAACCCCCTTGGGAAGTGGAGGGCGGGATTTTGCATGGATTTCTCTTGGTTCAGCTAATGGCATGTCTTTGTTTCCAGTTGAGAGGGAAAATGTGCAGAAGAGGACCTTTACTCGGTGGATAAATC
Source organism: Craseonycteris thonglongyai (assembly GCA_004027555.1). NCBI lineage: Eukaryota > Metazoa > Chordata > Mammalia > Chiroptera > Craseonycteridae > Craseonycteris > Craseonycteris thonglongyai. The sequence continues at coordinate 7,412 of PVKE010001669.1, read as the reverse complement.
TACACCTGGAGAAGGTAAGCGGGGCATGGGGGGGTGGTCTTGGTAACTGGGGGCTCACCCATGACTGAATGCACAATTCAGTAGCATGGTAGGGCGCACGCTGGCTGTTCCCTGATGTTGTTATTGTTTTCATTCATTCATGTGAACATCTGTTGAGTGCACTCTCACTGCCCGTATCAAGCTCAGTGCTGGGGGCATGGAGGTAAAAAGGTGCAGCTACGTTCTCCGGGGGTTGTCAGTGTAGTTGGGGAAGGAGAGGTCTATCTTTAAATAGGAGCGATGAACAAAAGTTAGAAGACATTCATTGTTGAACAGGCCAGATACTTCCATGGACAGGACTCCAGGGGGATCTTGACTTCCAGAAGGGTCTGTCATTTCAGAACCATTGATAGGTACTGGGATTGATTTATGCAAGAACTCTTGACACTTTGTAATAAAGCCAGACACCCTTGTTAATCACATAAAGTTGCCATTGATCAGTAATATTACCTGCCCGTTTTGGTACACCAGGCACCCTACTTAGTGTGACACATATCTCCTCTGATCCCCGTGACAACCCTCATTACCACCCCCATCCCCACCCTAGTTACGGTTAAGCAAACGGAGGCTTAATGGCTTCCTGCAATCCCACAACCTTGCAGGAAGCTCTTCCCATGGCTTCTGCGGATTCAACTCTGTGGCCCTTCTCGTCCCTGATTTCTCTGTCTGTCTGACATTCTCTGGCCCAGTAGTATTGATTTGTATCGTGTCCGCAAGCTTCTCCGGTGCACACACACCACAGAGCAAATGCAGCCGAATCAGCTGCTTCAGCGGACAAAAGGCTGAGCAGCAAGGGGCAGGGTGGAATGTGGATGAACAGCTCCAGCGAGAAACCCCAGCTCTCCTTACACACTGGATGAGACCCTGACCCGGGGCGGTCTCTGTTGCCCAGGACTGGGGGAAGGAGAGATTATTTTTCTCTTTATAAGAACGCTGACTTAACCAGGATTCATTTTACTTCACTTCTCGCTTCCGAAATTCCACGATGCCGTCCTCCACCTAGACCCAACCACCCTCCTCATTTCTGTTGAAACCTGGTGGTGTTCAAGTATCTCACCTTAGTTAGTGTAGGGATATTTTCTTCTCACCAATCCTCTTAAGAAGTACAAGAGTAACTATTGACTGCCCTTAGAGTGAACCCAAGTGAAGGTTCTTAGAGGAAATCACTGAAATGATTCGGAAGCAGAGAAAATAAATGTGGTTTTCTCGGAAGTGGCTCTCTGGACCAAAATTTGAATTCACATACTTGACCTGTAGGCCTGGGACATTTCCCAAGCAGCCCTTGGCCACCCGCACCTCTGTTCCCCACCTGTAAAATGGGTTACACTTGACCCAGGAGGCTCCTGACTCTTCAGGGGAAAGACTATACATCAAGGATGAAGTGTTATAAATGGTTTGCCAGTTGTTCCAACTCTTGGTGTGTTTTCGACAGGGTTCCTAAAGTGAAGTGTTATTTTTTGGGGAAAAAAAGACAATTGTTTCCCAAACCTGAGTTGCTGAACTCCTAAATTAATGTCTGATGTGTGTCAGGGTAGCTTGAAATTCCTCCTGGTGGACTTAGTGGAGCCATGGCGTCTTTCTTTCTATTCTTTTCCTTTTTTTAATTAAAAATCAAATACAGGAAGTACAGAGGCTAATGTAGCAAAAACCCATGCGCTCATTCACCACACCGAATGCGCCTCTGTTAGCATTTATCATATCAGGGCTTTCCTCCTTGGCCAAACTCCAGCTGCTTCTGCAAAGGCAGGTGGGGAGCGCCCATTCTGGAGATAAATCAGATAGCACCTGAAACTGATGCCTAATAAACAGGGCAAAATTAACAGCCACGTTACCAACCCCGAGACTTTCAAGAGCAACCTTTCATGTAAAGGAAACCCAGGAACTCCTGGGGGAATTGGGCTTAACTGCAATTTGAAGGCTGTCAGAAATATTTACTGAGTCTCTGGCTTCTGGAAAAATTCCTTAATTGACCGAAGGAGTTAGATCATGAAGAAAGCCCTGGGGTGTGCTGTTTACTCGGCCATACCGATCTCATGAAGCTCACGGAACATTTGGGGCCCCGGGAGTGTTTGCACTGGAGCGGTTTCAGCTTCTCGTCCTGCCCTCTTGCAGGATGGACTGCGACCAAGGCCCCGTGCGCCCCTGGCCGCTGCCGCTGAGGGTCTTGCAGATGCTGTCAAAGGAAACGATTCTCCAGGTTCAAGTCCCACGCAAGGCTTGGCCATGGTCAGGGCTGGTGACTGGAAATTGTGTTAGTCCATCTATCAGGGGCTGTGTTGTTCGGGTCTGGCGATTTCTGCCTGGCGTGAGAGGGATAAGATTTCCGTAAGAGTCTCCGTAACCTGACGCTCTCGTGCCGGCCTGGAATGTACCCAAGGAGCAGCGGGAGTTTGCAAAGAAAATAACTTGCCTTTTGGTTCAAAATTGCCCTTGCCCTTGCAGCAAAGCCCTTTTCTGTGCACCTGTGGGCGAAACCGTCCTTTATGTCGCCTCACAGGGGGTCAGGGGCTTGTATAAGAGCTAAGGAAATGCCGCCTTCCGTAATAAAAAGAAAAGAAAACACGGACCCTCCAAGGCTCTCCGGAGAAGGAGGCCTTCCCCGAGAAAAAGGGGGCCTGGGCCACAGCCCCACTGTGTTTCCAGGACTTTCCTTCCCCCTCGCTCTCTGGCTGGTTACAGTTGCCGCACCCTCCTCCCCCATGAATCCTGTCTCCTCTGTGAACAGCCCCTTTCATTGTGCGCAGGAGCAGAGAGCACTCAGCCTACCTGTTCTCAGGTTACCCAAGGCCCCCACACCGAAAGGTAAACAGAATTCATGCTGGAGTAGGGGCTGATTAAAAATGCACCTTTCTAGACCCGGTTCCTGAAGATTCCATTGCCTGAGTCCTAACCATGCTGCATTAAAGGACTATGATCAGAAAGCTCCAGTCCACAGAAGCCGTCCTTCAAGCCAAGTCGTACCTGCAACCCTAAACAGAGGCCCAGAGAGCGGAGCCTCAGTGAGAAAGGGGGCGCAGTGGGTCAGCCTCGTTCCTGACTCCCTGGGCCCCTGGAAGCCACCCCGAGGCTGCTCTGCTGACGCCCAGGGTTCTGCGATGCCCAGTTTGCAGATGCTGGTGCTGGAGCATCTGACACAGGTCCCAGCCAGCCCGTGGACTCCGGGCCACGGCCAGCCACGCCGGTGGACACGGCAGGGACGGTCAGGGAGACAGCAGACCTGTCCAGGTCTGGGCTCAGAGAGGAAACCTGGGGCTGGGGGCGTTCCAGCTCTCCTTTCCCAGGCCCCTCCACACTCCAGATCCTGTGTGGGAGTCACCTTTTCCCTGGGGGAGAGGGAAGAGCCGGTGAACTGGGGCTGAGGGTGCCATTTACCGACCCAGGGAACCAGAAAGGGAAGTGGGGCAGAGAGAGGGGGCTCCAAGGGCCCTCCCCTGCAGAGAGACCAGCTAAAGACACCTCCCTTCCAGGGGAAGCCGGGATGGCTCAGTGGGTTAAGCGCTCACTTTGCAGCGCCGGGGACCAGGGATCGAATCCCGGCCCCGGCCCGTGCGGAACCATATGCTGAGCTGGGAGCTCCCCCAGCTCAGTTCTCTCTCTGTCTCTGTCTCTGTATCTCTCTCTCTGTCAAAAATAAAAATAAATAAATAAATAAATAAATAAATAAAAGACACCTCCCTTCCAGCACTGACATCCATGAGGCATACACCCCCTGAATGAAGTGCCTCATTACAGGAAGCACCCTAAAACTCCACAGGAAGGAAGCCACTTGATAGTAAACTGACAGTTTGACTGACAGTATTAGTCTGGGAAGGGGCCGGGCCAGGTACTTTACCTGCATGATCTCATTTCATTTTATAGCCAAGGACACTCAGGCCGGGGAGGTAAAGGAAATTGCCCAAGGCCAAGTTCCTGTTGGGTTAGATCCTGGCTTTGAAGTCAGGTGTATCTTACCCCTTTGCTTCTTAGTGGAACAGGTGAAAGGTGCATCTTGAAATAACACTGGTTTACCTAATGAAACCTGAATTTTGTGGAGGAAAGAAGCAGTGACATTTTATTGATGAACTCTTTATTCAATTTTCATCAGTTTGATCTGTTATAATGAGCATGTATTACTTTCGTACCTAAGCATAAATAGACATATGTCGGACTCTCAAATGTTGAGTTTCTAACAGACCTACAAACTTGGAGGTAGAAGAAAAGATTCTCTGCCCTCACCCAAGCACCCAGCATGCAGCAGGCCAGCTGTGTGTCCATCACTCCCCAACTCCCACTGCCTCCCAACCAAGTTGCACACACCAGCCACCTTCCCAGAGTCCTCTGCCAAGGGCGCCCCATCTCCAGACTTGCACTGGATACTGATGAAGTGACCGCTGGCACCTCAGGAGGGTACAGTGTTGGGGAGGGAGGTACCCTGCCCACATCTGGACTGAGGCCCAGAGGGGGACTGACCCAGGGCCCTGCCACGGCAGTGTGGATCCAGGCTGTGCCGTGGTCAGCCAGTGTGTGTCCTGGGGAGGAAGCAGGACTGTACCAAAGAGCTGACTCGTCCAGACCCTGGGCTTGTCACCCAGCCTCTGAGCCTCAGTGTCCCCAGATCTAGGGTAAATGGTTTGCACCAGGTAATTTCATGTGAGCCTTCTAGAATGATTCTATTCCATGGAAGGCTACGAGCAAAACACACCATTTCTTTTACTTCCAGGAAGATATAATGTGTGATTCTGGGGTCTGAGAACTCAGGTTGAAAGGGTCCCCAGGAGTCATTCAGTCGATGGGGCCCCCGAGGCTATCTCCCCTGCAGCTCCCCAGTGCACCCACTGCCTGGCATTCACCTCTGGGGGATGGGCTTGCTCCCCGCTCCCGGACCAGCCTTGCTGCCTAGAGACAGATGTAGGTGTCATCTCTGACATAGTTCTAGGGTCACACAGGTCGCCAGTCGCCTGGTTACTAATCAGTTACTTTCTTTCCTCTTCCTCCACAGTGCAACCCACCTCTAGAAGTTAAAGATTTATTCGTGGATATACAAGATGGCAAAATCCTAATGGCTTTGTTAGAAGTCCTGTCTGGGCGAAATCTGGTACGTATGTCACAGAAGGGTCGGGAAGAAATCAGCCACAGAGAACAGTGCTGATATTTTCTTTTCGGTACAGATCTATATCTATGTCTACATACCTGGCCATGCGGAAATCCTATGGCAAGACACTTTGAAGGGTGGCATTGCTTTCTTCATGACTAAGGCTAAAATAATCATGTGTACTAAGATAAAACGTACTAAGCGGTATCTTTTCTTTTAGCAAATATACTTTAGTAATTAATGAATAAAAGCCCAGTGTTTTCTGTAAGTCTGTTAAGGCTAAAGATGGGAACTAGAATGTTATATTTAGCTGCCTAGCCATTATATTAACCAGACTAATAGCTAAGCATCAGGAAGGTGGTCAGAAAAGGCATCTTATAACCAAAGTCTATCATCCATCCTGAGTCCAAAATTAGAACTGGTGACTTCTAGAACCTTCTTAAAAGTATGACTGACATTGAATTGAACAGGTTAATATGAGTGTGGGCTGATACGTTTTGCCTCCACTTTAATACTTTTTGTTACATTACACATGTCTAGATATAATCGGTTCTGTGTGGTCACACGGCATCTCCCCTCCATCACTCTTGACCTTGCACACACAGATGCTTACATTTATCACCTAGTGCACATCGAAATGGAAGAGTGTTCATTCGGTTCAAATAGCATGCTATTACTGAATTCTTAACAGCGGAAAAAGTTCCTTCCGCTGTTTTTTGAAATTTTTGAAAAAAGAAGGTGAGGACTTCTTAAAGGAGATCATTACAGGTGATGAAACTTGGGTCCATCACTATGACCCCAAGAACAAAAGGCAGTCTGTGGAATACACCATAAGGGATCACCTCAGCCTAAAACATTTAAAACTCAGGCCTCGGCTAGGAAGGCTATCGGGAAAGCATCCAGCCACATCCTATAAGAAATAGAGGCATGTATGGCTGGATTTTTTCTGAACAGCCCTCGTATATCTCTCTTACCTGGCTGTTACTCTCTTTCCCTTTCCCTGTTGCTCTCTCTCTCTTTGTCTCTCCCTCTGTGCCTTTCCATCTCTTTCTCTCTCTCTGTCTTTGTCTGTTTTAATAGCTTTCTTCCCCTCTCTCTCTTTCTCTCTCTGTGTGCGTGTCTCCCTGTTTTAATATCTCTCTTTTCCCCTTTCTGTCTCTCTCTGTCTCTTTCTCTCTGTGTGTGCCTCTTGGCCTGTTTTAATGTCTCTCTTTCCCCCTCTTTCTTTCTCTTTCTCTCTGTGTGCTCCTCTCTCTCTTTATCTGTTTTAGTATCTCTGTCTTCCTCTCTGTCGCTCTGCCTCTTTCTCCATGTGCCTATCTCTCTTGCTCTCTCTCTCTTTGTCTCTCTGTTTTAATATCTCTATCCCCCTCTCTCTGTGTCTCTCTGTATCTCTCATTCTGTTCCGCTTTCTGGCTTCTCCTCCCTGTCTCTCTGGCCTGTGATAACTGTTCACAGAGCTTGGTCAGCAGGAACATCTGCTGCCCCGGGCGGTGGGGGTGGGGTGGGGAGGGGGCTTGCCGGATGATTTAGCAGCTGTGGGGTGATGCTCCCAGCGGAGGCCCCTGCGCTGACAGAAACCATCAGTGCAGCGAGGAGAGCATGTCACCCAGGGCTCCGGAGGAGGGACTGTCAAAAGCCAGGAGCTGGGTCAGAGAGAAAAACCTGACAAACCTGTCCCTTGTTTAACCCCTGGGTCCCCCATTCACCAGCTTGACTGAGTGAAGCCCTGGGAACCATACATAAGGGCTGGGCCTCAGCTGTGAGCCCCATTCTCTCTCGAGATGAATGTGAAACCCGTAAAAGAAAAGAGAAGCAAAGCCGCCGGCAGCACAGGACGTCGGCGGCCTGCGTTGGCTTAACTTCTGATTTGTTCTGTCTCGTGTTGCAGCTGCATGAGTACAAATCCTCGTCCCACCGTATTTTTCGGTTGAACAACATAGCGAAAGCACTGAAGTTTTTGGAAGACAGCAATGTAAGTATTTGAAACGCGTCTCGTGAACACAGGCCTTTCCGAGGACAAAAAGGACATCATTTGGCATTTAGTGCAGCTCACAGGATAGGCCCATAAAGGAGAGCCTGCTAAAACGGTCAAACGAAGTTTAAATTGACCGCAACTCACTCAGCGAACCCGTCAGTTGGCAACACAGCCCCGGACTCCCTGCCCACCCTCTGTCCCCATCGGGATGAGAGCTCCTAGGACCCCCAGTTATGGGAAGGACAGGACAGTGGCCGGTGTCGGTCTTTAGGACCTGCAGGCAGCATTTTCTTTTTCCTCCCTTTGAATACGAGTATAGTGAGC